>CATIWQ010466691.1:0-16249 GCA_949673415.1 Euphorbia schlechtendalii | reverse complement strand
GTGTGTGTGTGTGTGTGTGTGTGTGTGTGTGTGTGTGTGTGTGTAGATATATACAAGTATAGATATATACATATAATATTTATTTAGGGTCCTAAACATTACTTTTAACGAGGGGAACTCTCATTTGAAGATCGTCAGACGGTCGAAAATAGTGTAATTCGAGATAAATATCCTAAAAAGCCTTCATCATTGAACGCCTGAGCTAGTACAAAATCCTGTGCTCACACCGTTGTTACCATTCTGCACTAATAGGGCTTTTTCGCGGATTGTAAGATGACTGGTTTAACAAGTTGGGCTTGGGGTCCTTCCCACATAGATGCTAGGGTGGTAAGAGAGTTAGCCATTTGATTCTCTTCTCGCGGTACGTGGTGGAAGAAAAACTTGTCAAATTTTGCATAGATACCCCAGACGGCGTCTAAGTACGGCTTCAAGGATTCTTCCCGTATTTCACAATCTCCGGTGACGTGGTTGGTGACTAGAGCCGAGTCCCCTCTGATAGAGATCATCTTTGCCCTGACTTTCCGTAGTGCTTCCAACTCGAATAAGCAAGCTTCATATTCAACAACATTTGTTAGTACTTGTTAATCAAGAAAGTAATTGAACATACAACTGTTGCAAGGCGGAAATATAAAAACTTAAAACTAACCTAAAGATATCCTAAGCATGCCATGATAGATATAATCTAAGTTAAAAGGTTCTATAGATGCTTACAGGTTTATAAAACATATAAAAGAAACCTGGCATCTAAGTTTAGAACATTACCAGTTGATGTGTGCTTCTCTTTCTTTTGGATATGTCATTCCCTTAGAGCAATTTGGCAGAACTTCGTAAGAGCGAGCCTCCAAACTAAGATAGTCTCTACGATTAATCCACACGGATCTTCACCGACCAAAACCTCGTTGAGGTAGAACCCATTAGTAGACATCAGCTGCTAGGTGAGTGTTAGACTCCCCCTAAAACACTATGTGGGATGGGAATATTTCCATCCCACATGCGGGTTAGCTATGCTGGTCACTAGGACCTATGGGTTAACCCGCGGCTTCCTCCCACAAGGCAAGCCCTAAAGGGCTTGTCATGTGCTACAAGCTGGGCTTGCGAGCCTTCCTGCAAGCCTAGGCATGTAGGCTTGCTAGCACCTCGCGCACTACGTGCAAGCGCTAGCTTGGGCAGCTTTTCCGCTCGTGGGGTAGCTACGTAAGCCCCACTCTGAAATTCCCATGTTCGTTTGGGGCCCACTAGCAACGGGAAGAATTCCCTTGCTTCGCTCTATGCATTTTCCCTATTTTTTCTTTATTCCATTTAATTATTAATTTGCTCTAACAAATTAATAATTCTTCCAATGAATTCGATAAACAAATATTCTCGGTATAAACCTAGTCTATAGGTTCTTTACTTAGTCCGTTAAAGACCCAAAGTGTGTGACCTCATAGGATCAGTATTGAGCTGCTAGAGGTTAACCTAAAAATGGCTTCCCATCCGGGAACCTTTAGGCTCAGTGTTTCAGACTGATTGGAACCCGGTAGCTCTAGACGATCAAATGGGCTTTCTAGAAAAAGCCTATGATCCCCTTGATAGTCAGAACATCATGTGATTATAACTTGATCCAGTTCTGCAATAGTAACCAATACGATACACTCCTTCCATCAAGTTAAGTACCATCTAGTTTATTGAGCTCGGATTAAGTGTCAGCTTATGTAATAGCCGTAGCTATCCTGGAATTAGACTTGACACGAAGAACACCACTCGACCATTATATATCAAGATTGACTAGAAACCCGTTCTATCAATCTTATACTCTGATTAGAGGTTTATGAGTGTGCCACTTCAACAAGGGGCCCTAAGGTACATCTCCCACTATAACACTATATCAGAAGCGATGGATCCCATCTTGACTACTCGGCTTACCAACATGTGATCATCACTATACAGGTAATCACCCTTGTTATCTTGATTTCTAGGGTATGAATAAGTATGACCAAAAGTATAGCAACTCCTACACAATGTAACAAGTATCTCAGGTCTAAGGATACTTGTACTGCTACTACAATAAGACATGACACCAACACATGGATATAGTTATTTTCGAATGTCTGTCTTACAGTAGTCTCTAATCTATTACCCGAATACATTCATGTGTTAACTCAAGGTACCACCTTCAGCTCGTGAGATCGGCTGCTTGAATCTAATCCAAGGAGTAAGCTTACAAATGCTAGTTTATCCGTTCCATTGATGTCCAGTCTCAATGAAACTATGACTAGGAATATTTAGACTATTCATAGTAACACGTATGTGTAGTTCTCACACCACATAGCTCCCACTATGTCCTCGCACTTTTACGCTATGAAGTAGTCACAAACTTTGTCTCATCAATGAATATATACATATTTAATACTATACATATATGATACCAGTGAGATACATGAATTAATTAAAAGCACTTATAAGCAACAAAGATGCCTTAATTATTGTTATTAATAATTCGAAATCATTTATACATTATAGCTAATAAAGATATATCACCCTAATTGGCTCTAGGGCAACATCATGTCTACAATTCTCCCACTTGCACTAGAGCCATTTACCCATGTGCCTCATGCCATACTCATTAACATGTTAGTCATGTTTAACCTTAGTCAATGGCTTGGTCATCCCATCCACTAGATTCTGATCCATTGGGATTTATTCTAAATCTATATCTTTCCTAGCTACTATCTCTTAAATGAGATGTTACTTTCTGAGTACATGTCTATTTTTTTGACGAGACCATGGTTCCTTTGCTTGAGCAATAGCCCCATTGTTATCACGATGGACTGCTATTGGACTTACAATGCTGGACATTGAGATCACCAATAAATCCCTTAAGCTAGACAGCTTGGTTAGCCGCTTCTGAAATAGCTATATACTCAGATTTTGTGGTTGAATCGGTAGTCGTTGACAAGTGTATGATTACACTTATTATCGTGACATTTTTAATCATTAAACATATGGTTTTGTTTCATTTTATACCTCATACAAAATATTTCACGTTGTATGTAGTTGTTTTTAATGAAAATGCAGAAATTAGGTAAATCTTGGAAGTAAAATGAACAAAAGTGGAATTCTATGGAAAAAGAGTGAAAAAGGTGCAAAAAGATGCATGGAACTTAGGGAATTGGCAAAGGATCGAAGATGTCAAAGATAGGTAGAAATCACAAAGAGGAATCATGTGAAAAAGGCATGTCACGATCTTGACACATATATCGTGATCGTGACTTATTAACCTTCACAACAGAAAGTTTCCAACCAAGTATTCACGATCATGACATACATTCACGATCTTGACCTTAATGGTTTTTTATCAACTCTTCTCTTCTTTCAATCTCCGGATAAGAATGATCAACCGCCATCAACTACCAACCGAAAAGACACCTTTTGGAAGTTAACCAATCATGAAAAGGTGCCTTTCCATTATGGATGAGGATGAATCTTTGCATCCAATCATATTGAAGTGATGCAACTCTTCGCCAATGGACACGACTCTTCGTTTGGATAGACGCAACCCTTCATACATACTCTATAAATAGGGTTTAAAACACAACAATTTCATGGTGCATGGTTATGGCATGATTAGAAGGTATTGAACGATAGTGTGCGTGTATAGATAGAGAGTGTAATATCTAGATTTTGCTACGTTCAAAGTCTTAGCGAGAAAAATGTATAAGTGATTCTATTCCCATTTTTATCACTATATTTCTACACAAATTCAAGTGTTTGTTGTATGAGTGTAACTGCAAAGCACTTATCAATAAAAGTTTTCGTTCTTCAACATCTTTTATTCACGATTCATAAAGAATAGCATCCTAGAGGAGGTTTTGTACGAGTCAAGACTGGATTCAAAGTAGACGCAGGAATTGCGCTAATTGACAACTCCCATTAAAGAGTGGATACGGTTTGATCAAATTTAGCTTTCACTTGCATACCTTACAACTTTATTTTTTTTCTGCTTATACTTTCTATTTCGAAGTTTATGATATGTCTATGTGTCATAACGAGTAATTCATTTTGCATCATTTATATTAATCAAGTTATATGCTTTCGAGTTAACTTTAAGAGAGATTTTGGGGTTAACAAGATTGTGTAGTCATTGGATCTGTGATTGTAACGCTGTTTAGTGAGCCAACAATTTTGAAGTGGTAACTTGCTAAATATGGCTATGTGAGAGCGACCCGTACTAAGTATAGCAATATAGTTATCCAAGTTCTTATAAGTGTCATAATTCGTTTACTCTAGATTTAGAAAAGTAATCTCATGTGTTGCTTTGCGGTGAATTATTGAAATATTAGGGTGTTTAGAACCTTATTTGTTGAACTTATCTAGTGTATGAAATATTCTTGATGATTTTTTGTGTTTTTCTCTGTTAAACTTGTTCGTAGGAATATCTCTATATTTTACATCTTCTCTAATCTATTCATACATCTATCCATTCATCCGTCTATCATCCAAACCCCTCCAATATAAATTCCATATTTTTGTTTACCCCGTAACTCTAGTTGGTCTTTAGAATTGGTTCTTTCCTTGTGGGATCGATATCTTTTAAAACTACATTGAAACCGTATACTTGCAATGGTCACCATTTTTCTATTTTAATAAGCTGATTTGACAACACCTGTTCATATTTTGAACTTTCATCTTATCGGCAAAAAAGTTGGGAACAAGGTTTTTGGCTTCATCACCGAATATAAGCCCTCTAAATTAGTAAAGTCAAAACCTTGCGATCAGTCGTATCCTAGTTGAAACTTTTCCAAACAACTGCCCCTCCATTTAACATAAACACATACATTGTTTAGGACTTATAATCATCCCTGTCAAGTTAAAAACTCTCATCGGTGTTTCCCTCTTAAGTGAGATCACCTTCTCCATATAATAAAAACATATCCTTAGTCCTACGTAAGTACTTAAGGATAGTTTTAACGACTATCTTGTGCTTCTCACATGGGTCAGATTGAAATCTGCTCGTGACACTCAACACATATGGAGTGCATACCATAGCATACATAATGGAACCTATCACTAAGGCATATGGTATTCCATTCATGCATAGTCTCTCTTCTTGTGTTCTTGGACACTCAAATTTAGAAAGGTTAATCTGGTGACACATTGGGAGATAACTTTTTCTTAACTGCTCAAGGTTAAATCTAGCTAAAACATTGTTAATGTATGTATTTTGCAAAAGACCTAGCAACCTTGTAGATCTATCTCGGTAGATCTTTATACCAAGTATAAAAACTGCTTCTCCAAGGCCTTTCATGGAGAACTTCTTTGACAACCATGACTTAACTATCTGAAGAAAAGGAGTATTGTTTCCTATCAGTAATATGTCATCGACATATAATACAAAGAAAATGATCGCACTCCCACTAGCCTTCTTATATACACAGGGCTCATTAGCATTTGATACAAATCTAATTTCTTGGATTGTCTCATCAAACCTAATATTTAAACTCCTTTATGCTTGTTTAAGTCAATAAATGGACTTCTGCAACTTGCAAATCTTTTAGCCATCCTTGGATGTAAAATCCTCGGGTTGTGCCATATACACTTCCCTATCCAGATTCTCGTTAAGGAAAGATGTTTTCACATCCATATAGTAAATCTCATAATCGTAATGAGCGGTGATGGCAAGGAGTATCCTGATAGACTTTAGCATGGGCACCGATGAAAAGGTTTCATCATAGTCAATGCCTTCTTTTTTTACTGTACCCTTATGCAACCAGCCTTGCTTTATAGGTAACTATGTTACCATCCATGTCAGTTTTCTTCTTAAAAACCCACTTGCATCATATGGGCTTAATCCCACTTGGAGCATCAACCAAGCTCCAGACTTGATTTTCGTACATTGAGTCCATCTCTAACCTCATAGTTGCAAACCATTTTTCAGACTCTGAGCCTTCCATTGCCTCCTTATAAGTCATTGACTTATCATCTTCTATAAGGAAGAGATGTTTATTATCAGTGATTGAGAAACCTATATCGCTCGAGAGCGATTGGAGTCTAGCCTTACCTACGTAATGTCGGTGTTATAGTAGGCTATTCCATGCTTACACTATCTTATTTAACAAATGTAGGAATAATCAATTGATTATCTATTTGAACTTCTTGAGTGTCTAACTCAAGAGCTTTCACAAGTATATGCTTCTTCTCGAGGAATTAGCATTTCTAGAAACAAGGACCTTTTGTTCCTTGGGATCAGAGAATGTATACCCTAAAGTATCCTTAGGGTAACCTATAAATAGGCACCTGTCAGACTTGCTTATCTGAACTCGTCCTCTTTACGTAAGCAGGACATCCCCAAACTCTCAGGTGAGAAAGAGCGAGTTTCTTACCATACCATAATTCGTATGGAGTTTGATCAAGTGATTTAGAGGGCACTCTATTTAGAATATAAATTGCGCTCTCAAGTGCATAACTCTTAAAGGATCTGTTGAGTTCTGCCTGGCTCATCATGGACTGAACCATATCGAGTAGGGTTCGATTTCTCCTTTCTGACACTCCATTGTGTTGGGGTGTATAACGAGGTATTCATTGGGATAAAATACCATTACCCCTTAGATAATCTGGAAACTCTTGGCATAAGTATTCACCACCTCGATCAGATCAAAGGGTCTTGATACTTTTCCTAAGCTATTTTTCTACTTCGATTTTGAACTCTTTAAATTTCTTAAAACTCTCAAACTTATGCCTCATAAGGTACAAATAACCAAGTCGTGAGTATTCGTCAATAACGGTTATGAAGCAGATAAAACCATCATGTGTCTTAACACTCATTGGACCACATAAATCAAAATATATTATTTCTAAAGTACTAGTGGCATGTTGTCCCTTTCCTTTGAAAGGTTTCTTAATCATCTTCCCCTTTAAACAAGGTTCGCACGCACCATATGATACCCATTCCATTGGACCTAAGTCTCCATATTTGTATAACTTAGTTAAGCGAGTCTCATTTATAATCTTGATTTCTTAACAATGTTCATATTCAGAATTTTTGTTTTATTATCTAGAACATAGATGCCATCAACAATTATTCCACAACTATATGTCTTACAGAGGTCTCCAATGTATTGCCTGTGAGCGGACGACAAGGAATGCGATGGGCCGAGAGCGCACTAATTATAGGCACGGTCTACCGGGTATTTTTGGTGAAAATAAAATTTCTGGGTCATGGACCCAGAAAGGTTTGATTAAGAAAGTGGGAAACATTTTAGATTGGTCAAACTTGAAAACACTATCTCTTAGTGTAGAGTCGCCACCTGGATTAACTCTTCCATGAATTAGAGTCCCGCGAGGCTTAACATCAGGGGGGTGGCCAGCTAAGACACAAAGATTCAGGTTCGGGATAAGTTTCTTACTTCTTATTGGATCACATTATATTATATCTATAGAAAATCGCGTTTCTTAATGTTGCATATTCGCACTTATGTCATTTTCGAGTTATAATGCATGATTCACACATATTTGGGAAAGCGATAAATCCATACATAAAGCGATAAATAAATGTAGAAAAGTAAAGATTAAAATTACAAAACCTCGGGGTATGCAACCCCCCGCCTAATCTATTAATTACATTTCCCAAAAATAATATAATTCCACCTTCCAATTCAAGGGCAAGGATAAGTTGCGAGGATTGTGGAACTTGGAATCCAGTAAGCGCTTTTTGTCCATCCCTCTTGACGTTGGTTGTTTCCGAGTCGATGTTGCCCTTAGCTGGTGTGAGATTACTCCTAATTCTCATCTTGCATGGCCCTCCATGTTGGCCTTACTTCTCCTAGCGGAGTTTATTTGTGGAGTTAGAGCAGTTGCCCAATTTTGCTTGCTATCTATCATTGACCCACTCTCCACAAGTCTTTCTCCTACGACTTTAGCTTTAGCAGAGAATTTGGTTCACTTAGACGCTGCTACAGTGAACCCAGACTTAATGGTGACCACTTATTTTTACTCGAGGTAAATCTTTCAACTTTTCTCTTTGTGAATTCATCCTCTTATTTGGATGAGTCATTTGCAGGTGTGGCTAATTGAGAAGCTTCGTTTGACTGTCAATCCTTGCTTAGGCAAGGCACGGTATCTTCCTTCGCATTATGGCCCTAGGGAATTCGTCAAGAAGGACCACCATTCATTGAGTGAGGATGCTTGGATTGAGATTCTACACCCTTATCGAGCTTCAAATTTTTGTTGGCTCATTCCTTGGTTAGAGATCCCTTTTGTGGCCACCAAAGTGCATGACTCTGGCGTGTTATTGATGGGCTTATTTGGTGTTACCTCCTATTCTCCTTCCCATTTGTGTAGGTAGTACGGGCATCAGCAGCAAGTTCCTAGGCTTCTATTTTCGACCCATTTTCATGACTTTAGTCTCGACACATCGGATGCTATACGAAGACTTTGGGCACGGGTTACCATTGTTGCTTTGAATTATAATGCCCTAGAGACTACAGATACTGATGAGTTTTATCGTGGATGGCTGGGCAAGATTAGGAGTCTTCCTAATGCAGACCAACATTTCAAGGTATCACTCGAGTGGGAGCGAGACAAGGACGGCTTGGATCCTCTTCCTCATACTTCGAGGAAGAGTGCTCGTTGGCACTTGTAGGTCTATATTTGTTTGCCATAAACTTTGTCATTCATTTTCTAGACTTGTGTGTTTGACTATTTGATTTTTTATTTACATTATGAGACTTTATTGAAATATGTTATGTTTACTTGTGATATTCAGCATGCACACATCCATGTAACATAAACATAATTCTTGTAATAATAATATCATAAATGATTTTAAAGAGGGTACAAATTTTCCAATGATTTGAATCCTACCACCAGCTAGCTTAGAATAGGTTTTCTAACTCGTGGCCCCTCTATTCCTTGTAACGCCCTTATTTTTTCCTGAGTCACCCTTTACAGCTTTTCAACTTAGCGGACTTTTATTATTTTTTTACAAAGGAAGGTTCTAACTTTTTGCCAACTAGCCAAGTGCCAGCTGACGGATTGACTTTTGACATTTTTCCCTTTTTTCGTGTACTACTTTTTCTGATTTATTTCTTTTATGCCCTAAACATGGTAACGCTTGAGCTTGTCTTGGTTAATTGGGGTTGAAGAATTCATTCCCATCCATGTCCATGATCTTGGAGGGTCCTTTGCTTAAGATCTTCTTCACAACGTAAGAACCTTCCCAATTTGGGCGAAACTTTCCTCGAACATCCATGTTTGACCGGTCTCATTTGCTTCAAAACCAGGTCTCCAACTTTCAAAGGTTGGCTTTGGAATTTCACCTAGTTATTATATACCCTGGCCATGCATTATTGATACATTTGTAAATGATCCAATGCTTTCAAATGCTATTCGTATATCATGTTCAGCTGCTCGAATCTGGCTCTTGCCCAATTTGATTCCTTTGATCTTGATTCCAGGGCTACCCGAAGAGATCTTACTTCCATTTCAACTAGTAGGACTGCTTCCATCTCATATACTAATGAGAATGGGGTTTGATCAGTAGGAGTCTTGACACTAGTTCTGTACCCCCATACTACGAATGATAGTTTATCAACCCAATCTATGTAGGTGATAACCATTTTGCTTAAAATTTTCTTTATCGATTAATTGGCTGCTTCTACTGCCCCGTTGGCTTGTGGTGCTCAAGCCCATTTTTCTCTATCAAATCTGTTATCGCTCTTTGGAACTGAACCCCATTATCAAATATAATATGATGTGGGATACCATAGCTGGCGAAGATATACGTTTCTATGAACTTGGCCATCTTCTTAGCAGATATATTGGTGTGAGCTTCGGCTTCTACCCATTTTAAAAAGTAGTATACTTCTGCTACAATAAATCGATGTCCATTAGTTGAACTAGGTCGAATTTCACCAATGATGTCAATGCCCCATGCTGAGAATGGCCAAGGAGTAGATAGGCTATAGATCTCGAATGGGAGTAAGTGGCTGATATCTCCATAAATTTTGCATTCATGGTATTTTTTTACTTCAGTCACACAATCTGGGACCTTTGTCATCCAAAAATATCCTTGGCGCTAAATTTTCTTTGCAAGTACCAAACCATTCATGTGTGACCCATAATCTCCCGCATGTGTCCACCGGATGACCATCATTGCTTCTTTTTAAGTGAGACACCTTAGCAATAACCCTTCATATGTGTGTTTGAACAAGTCTCCGTCGACTATTCTGAATTGTACCTCCAACTGTCTTAAAGAAGTTCATTCTGAGTCTGTTACTCCCTATGGGTATTCTCCGGTTTGCAAAAATTTGACTATATCGAAGAACCAACTACCAGTGGTTTGCTCATCCTCAGTTTCCACTAGGTGAGAGTAGAAAGGTTCTTTGGATGTCTGAAGGACAACCAGCTTTATTGGTTGAGTCTGGGGACCTTCCCACATTGATGCTAGTGTAGCGAGTGCATCGGTCATTTGGTTTTCATCCCTTGCTAAGTGCTTGAATACACATTGTGTGAAATTTTGGGAGGCCTTACATACTGCTTCCACATATGGATGAAGTGATTCTTCCCTGATTTCCCAATCACCAGTAACTTATCTGATGACCAGAGCCGAGTCCCTAACTACTGATACTCTTTTTTCCCGCACCTTCCGAAGTGCTTCTAATCCAAATAGACAAGCCTCGTATTCGGCACCATTATTTGTTACCGAGAACTCCAGGTGTTTTGAAAGTGGTATAACTTCGTTTTGTGGGGTTATTAGGATGACACCTAGGCCGGCTCCACTTTTGTTCATTGCTTCTTCGAAGAACATTTTCCATTCTATTCGGGCCTCTTCTACCAGTTCCAATTGTTCATCCACGAATTCGAGATCCACGACGTAATCGAATTTTAGCGGTTGATTTTCCAGAAATTCGGCAACTACTCATCCCTTGATTACTTTCTTGGTTATGTATTCGATGTTGAATTCTGATAATAGCACTAACAATCGTGAGAGTTTCCCTGTGAGTGTTGGCGATTGGCACAGGTATTTCATTGGGTTGATCTTCACGATCGCTTGTATTCTATAGGATTGGAAGTAGTGGCGTAACTTCCTTGTTAGCCAAACCATTGCTGCACAAATTTTCTCCACCAAAGTGTATCGCAACTCGTATTCAAGCAATTTCTTACTCATGCAGTAGATTGCGTGCTCACTCCTATCTTTGTGTTCTTGCATAAGCATTGCTCCAATCGATGATTCCTCAATTGCTAAGTATAGGATCAAGGGTTTTCCAGGTTCTGGTGGGTTGAGGATAGGTGGGTTCATAAAGTATTATTTGATTTTGTCAAAAGAAAACTGGCATTGGTCATTCCAGACCACTAGTTGGTCTTTTCTTAGCCACTTAAATATCAGTTCGCAGATTGTGGTGAGTCTGGCGATGAATCTACTAACGTATTGTAGGGACCCTAGAAATGATTGGACTTCTTTCTCTGTTTTTGGTGCGACCATTTCCTTGATGGCTCGGCCTTTGTCAAGGTCCATCTCCATTTCCTTTTGGCTGACTATGTGGCCTAAAAGTTTCTCGAAAATTACCCCGAATATACTCTTCTTTAGGTTCAGGTACAGATTGTACTTTTCAATCCTAGTAAGAAATTTATCCAAAATAGCTGGGTGCTCTTCCTTGGTATTGGATTTGACGAGCATATCATTTACATAGACTTCGACCTCCTTGTGAATCATATCATGGAGCAACGTTGTTAAGGCTCGCTAGTATGTTGCCCCGGCATTTTTCAACCCAAATGGCATTACCTTGTAATAGTAAACACCCCATTCCATGATGAAAGATGTTTTGATCTTGTCTATTTTGGCCATTAGGATCTGGTTGTAACCTGAAAATCCATCCATGAAGGAGTACATAACTACCCTAGCTGCACTATCTACCAAAAAGTCTATGTGGGGTAAGGGGAAGTCATCCTTGGGTGAGGCTTTATTTAGATCCCTAAAATCCACGTAGACTCTAACCTTACCATTCGTGAGCACGAGAATTTGATCCCCACTCACGAGTTCGATGATGAAGTAGTAATTTATTTTCCTTTGCTAGTCTTCCACTTTGACAAGGTCTCAAATGTCCTCGGGAGAAGCATTCCTCGTTTCTTATGAACCTTAGATTTTGTTAGGCCTCCTATTCAGTAACCAAGTCCAATTTGAACCTAAGTAAGATAAAAAATCCAACATTGAGACCGATGTTACTAACATCGGTACCGATATCACAACATCGGTACCGATGTTAGTGACATTGGTACCGATGTCAAAACATCGATGTTGTGACATCGGTAACTATGTCACTAACATTGGTATCGATGTTGTGATATCAGTACCGATATTACGTCGGTACTAATGACATTTTGTGACATCGAAACCGATGTCGCTGTGACAATAGCAGCACAATAATTGCATAATTCCGGAAATTATTGGCATAACATAATTGACACCAATCACCTACCTTACTATTAAGGTGGCTGGAAAAGTCACTCCATAATGTTAGAAGTGACATTAGTGGAGAGGAAATGGTGAAAATGTCAAAAAACCTAAGTGTAGGCTTTTTTACTTGGATTGAAGGGAGCTCACTATAAAAGGAGGCTCACATTCTGCATAAAGAGGAGGGGGGAGGACCATAAAAAAGGGAGAATATTAGTATATTTTCATAAAAGGGAGTTCATTTCACAAAAATAAATATAAATTTGCATTTTCATGTCCTTAGTTCATATGAATAACTAAGCTACTTTCCATCACATTTGTTAAGTCTTGAATTAATAAAAATTAGTAAAGAAACCATTAACATAATCCCTAAGTACACGAAAATCATTTCACTTTAAGTTTGTAGAGCAACACTTACCCCATTGCTTGGTTTTCTCAAGTTAAACTACCTTGTCAACCAACCAAAGAAACGAGGAGGGTTTCCCGGAGGAACTTTGCGGATCTCAAAGAAGTGGATTCTCGACTACGGGGTAAGTATCTGAGTTCCTAGAGTTTATGCTTACATTTATACGCTTTTCTTTTTTTAAGTTTTATTTTCTTTTTGGTAATTTCCGCTATTTTGCACATCAGCCTGTTTTTTCGGGAATTGCGGTATAATTTCAAATCTTTTTGATTATTTTGTTTACATAACACATCTTGAGCTTTTCGGAATGATAAAGATAATCTAAATCAATTAAGTATAGAAAAAGTTATGGTCATTTGAAGTTTTGGATTTTTGTTTTGCTGTTTCTACTTTTTTTTGTGTTTTCTGCAGGTCTGGACCTACGATGTCGGTACCGACATTACCAACATCGGTATCGACATTACCAATAATTTTACCAACACCGACACCGACGTTGCAACGCCGACATCGGCGTTACCGGATTTATTACCAACACCGACATTACCAACATCGGTATCAACATGGGCCTAGAATTATTTATTACTTCCATTTATTTATGAATAATTAAGTTTAGGAAACCCCCATGAAAGGAACCCCGGTTCCCGGATAACAGACCCAATAAAGTTCACATGCATCATTTTCATTAATAAAATGAGCAACATAATTGTATAAAAATGGATTATTTTTACAACAAAAATCACAAGTCTTTGTCGGCATTTTTATAATTAGACTGTACGGGTCTTCCAAATACTCAAATTGAACATACTTGGTACACTGGCACGTATTTGTGTTATGAAAATATTTCTTACTAACATTTGTGGATGTAGGTAGGTTAGGTTAGATATATGTTAGGTTTTATTTTCCTTCTGCTATCGCATTTTTTTTAATAAAAATCATGTATTTGTTAGATTGGTTGTATAATAGGATATTGATGTATTCATTCCCCTAGATCTCTTGTATTTAGGTAAGTTTGTATTCCCCATCCCCAAAATATGTAAATAATCCCCCCTAGACTAGGCGCATTTACTTTCCTATGTGTTTACTTTCTGCACTTATCTATTGCATTTCGTATGTATGCTAAAACATAACTCGAAAATGATTTAGAACAGAATATCATGATATTGGAATATGGTACAAGAGATCTAGGGGAATGATATGTGAGTGGATCACTTGTTGCCACATCGCATGGACTCTCTTGAACCTATTAGGGAAAAGGGAGAAAGTGTATCTTAGTGCAACAAGAACCTTCTACATCAACAACCCATTGACCGAACTCATATAAGAAAATCATAGACACTTCCACTAGGTTTACCAAAATAAGAAACATTTATTTTTGTGCAGGAACGAACCTTAATATCCTTGCGATGTTAAGATGAACAAAACCTAGAATTAGGAGCCTACCTTTTACACGCGGGAGATATAAGGTTGAATGAGATATGTTGTGTGCTATGTGCTCATCTTAGCATCACGCATGCATTTCTTTATGTATGACATCACGCTAACCATGATCTTTGTGCAGACACAAATAATACACACACACATTATTACCCTAATCCCACCTACCTAAATTTAGAGAGACGCGATGAAACAGCATCACCTAAGATTAGGATCCCCATAATTATGGAAGGGCTTATTCCAAACTCTTGGAATAATGAACTTCCAAGCCATAGGGTATAACACACCGTTTTACCCAAATTCAAACCTAGATTTAGAGAGATGCGAAAAGACAACATCACCTAAGATTAGGATCACCCTGATTATGGAAGTACTTATTCCACACTCAAACTCTTTGAAAAATGAACTTCCAAGCCATAGGGTAAACTCACCATTTTACCCAAAATCAGACCTAGATTTAGAGAGGTGCGAAAAGACAACGTCACCTAAGATTAGGATTACCCATGATTATGGAAGGACTTATTCCACCCAAAACTCTTGAAATAATGAAGTTCCAAGACATAGGGTATAACACACCATTTTACCCGAATTTAGACCTAGAGAGACACGACGAGATAGCATCACGTAAGATTAGGATCACCCATGATTATGGAAGTGCTTATTCCAAACTCTTGGAAAAATGAACTTCCAAGCCATAAGGTATAACACACCGTTTTACCCAAATTCAAACTTCGACTTAGAAAGACGCAATAAAGTTACATCACCAAAGATTAGGGTCACTAATAATTATGGTAGCACTTGTTTCATACTCAAACCTCTTGATAGAATGAAAGCCAGGGGGTACAACACGCTGTTTAAATCTAAAATTAGAAGATGCGATGAGACAGCATCACCTAAGATTAAGACCACAACATAAGAAATGTCCTAAAAGACATCTGAACCCTACCCAAATGGGGAAGTATACTGATAAGTGTATAATTACACTTATTATCATATTAATTTTATACATTTAACACTATGAATTAAGTCATATTTATACTTCATACAAAAGATTTCACATGGTATGTAGTTGTTTTTTATGCAAATGCAGATACTAGGTAAATCTTGGAAGTAAAATAATTTAAAGTGGAATTCTATGAAAAAAGAGTGAAAAAGGTGCAAAAAGATGCGTGGAACTTAAAGATTTGGCTTAGGATCGAAGCTGTCAAAGTTCGGCAAAGTTACAAGGAGATTTCTGAAGAAAAACTCAATTCACGATCGCGACTTGTATACTTCAGAAATAGAAGTCTGCTAATCAAAGATTCACGATCATGACTTATGTATAGCGGTCGCGACTTGGACAATTTTCTAGTTTTATCTTCTTAACTACCAACCGCCAGATAAGCATGATCAACTGCCATCAACCGCCATCAACCGCCATCAACTAACAATGATAAGACACCTATCAGAAGTTAACCAATCATGAAAAGGTGTCTATCCATTGTGGATTATATCAAAGCTTCTCAACTAATCACAATGAAGAGATGCAATCATTCACCAATGGACACGACTCTTCATTTGGATAAACGCAAACCTTCGAACTTTATAAATAGGGTTTCAAACCTCACTAATTTCGTGTAGAAGAAAGGGGTTAAAGATAGTGCATAGTGTATAGATAGAGAATAAATATCTAGTTTCGCTACGTTCATAAGTGTTAGCGAGAAAATGTTTAAGTGATTCGAATCCTTGTTTCGATCACTAGATTTCTCTATATTCTCGAGCAATTGTTATAAGTGTACCTACAAATCACTTATCAATAAACGTTTTCATTCTTCAATATTCATTTGTTCGATATTCGCAAAGAATAGAATCCTAGAGGAGGTTCTGTACTGGCCGAGACCGAATTCAAAGCAGACGTAGGAATTGCGGGAATTGACGACTCCCATTAAAGAGTGGATATGGTTTGATCAACTTTAGCTTTCACTTGCATACCTTACAACTTT
>CATIWQ010466670.1:0-58021 GCA_949673415.1 Euphorbia schlechtendalii | reverse complement strand
ATGTTCTAATCACTTTCTAAGGCATTTTAATTAATTTTCAAGATTAATTTGACATAACTTGTTCTTCATACCATTTTCCTACCACTTTCTTACTAGGTTTGACATTTTTTGTTCTTAATACTAGTTTCCTACCACTTACCTTCTAGTTTCTTATTAGTTTTGACATTTTTTGTTCTTCATACCAGTTACATACCAAATTCCTACTATTTTTTATTCAATACTTTTGTAGAATTCTTTTTTACATGTTGCAATCACTTTCTAATGCATTTTCATTACTTTTAAGATTATAATTGTTTGTTTATTGCTATGGAGATAAACTTTTGATATGTATTTGTGTTACCTACCATATTTTCATAACAAAATTGACACATCTTGTTCTTTCTACCAGTTACATACCACTTATATACCAGTTTCTTACAAGTTGAAAAAATATTTTCGAAAAAGTATATCACAATGGATGGCGTTTCGAAGATAAAAATGAAACGAACAAAAAACTCTAAAGCATCATGTTAAAAAAATGAGCAGTTTAAGAGATAATGGTGAAATAAGATAAGAAAATTAAAAACGAGCATAGAAGGTAAGAGAGGTGAACACAAAAACTTTGGAACGTATAAAATGTAAATATGAAACTTAATTAATCAAATAAGTTAGGACACAAAACTTGAGCTGAAATTATTCCTAACGTTCAACCCATTTATAAAACTTCCTCCTTTTTTATTCCTTCCTTTTCTAGTGTTGTCTTCAAAAAGAAAATTATCGAGAAACCTCACTTAAAATTAAACATTATTTTTCCAAGCGCTAGATTTTCAATTTTGTTCAATTAAATTCTAACATTATTTCCAAATTTTAAATTCAATTCAATGATACATGAAATATAAACACTTTTTCTGTACTTGCCAGGTTGTTTACTTTTTACTAAAAATATTAGCTTAGGCTCGATTTGTTCCACATTTATTGTCTTAGGTTTGTAAAATCATTCCTAAATACGTAATATAATAATATTGATAATATTTTCTTCACGTATTTATACCACTATTAAGATGTAAATATTAGTTAAAAAATTATTATTCACCGAATTTAAATATCTGTAAAAAATTTCAAATGTTCTATAATTAGCTAAATCAAGCTCAAATCGAGCTTGTAAAAAGTAGGTGTGTAAACCTGTTGTCTTGGACGGCAACCGTGCCCGTAACCAGCCTACTTTTTCAACGTCAAAAGGTTTGTCTATGAATCAATATTTTGAGTCCAAATCGGCGTCGTTTGACCCAGCTGATATGAACAAAACCTAAAATCTGGAATCTGCGACCAAATTATGTATTGATATTTTATCGTTTCAATTATTAACTGTCTTTGTTTTCATCCAAATCAACCTCTGTGATTTCCTTTTCCTTTTCGATTTTAACGAATGCAATGGAGATTTCTTCTCTCATTCAAACCCTAATATCATTCATATGACCCCACCCTGAGCCACTCATGTCTTTTTATTCATATTAATGTCATTTTACTCATTCATCGCCATTATCGAACATAAGAAGTTTCAAAGCTTTTCCTGTTTTTTTTATATATTTTTGTTTATGTTGGATCCTGACATGGATTTTCAAGTTTCCGATGAATTACTGGGTACTTTTGTCCCGATTGTTGTGTATTGGGTTTATTCGGGATTATATCTTGTCCTAGGATGTTTTGAAAATTATAGATTGCATACGAAGAAGGATGAGGATGAGAAGAATTTGGTGTCTAAAGCTACTGTTGTTAAAGGCGTTCTTCTTCAACAATCTATTCAAGCTGTTGTTGCTATTCTTTTGTTCAAGGTGATTTTTTCCAGCAGCATATTTACGATTTCGATGAATTGATGTTTTTATTTTAAATATTGAATTTATTCATGTGCGAAACCCGATGATCGTTGCTTGTTTCCGATTTACTTTGTCGTTCCGTTGACTTGCGGTGTTTTCTTCGTTGCCTTTTCTGCAAAATGAAATTTTTTACTTTCTCAGAACTTACTCATATCCTCAGTTATCACAACTTATAGAAATTTCTAATATTTTCTAATTTTAGACTGTTCAAGAGATTCTCAGTTTTCTGGATCCTATTGCAGCCATGAAAAATCTTGTCTAACAGAGGATTAATTGTGTATTGTATTTGTTGCTTGCTTGGTATCATACATGATGAATAACTAAAAGCCATGGCTAGGCCTTAAATGTCGCTTCAGAAGTATCAATTTTGATATATAGAGGTGGAGAATGGTTAGATATATAAAGATGTATTTGGTACATCTGCATTATTTTCAAGATTTTTCCCTCGAATCATTCAAGTATTGTTGTTAAGTTTGTTATGTTTCTTTCTTCACTTTCTTGTATGATTTTGCTATGTTCTGTTTCCACTTATGGAATCAAAATTATTAACATGTTTAACCTTTTTGGTTCTGTTGTTTTGTGTTGAACCATGATGAATGGAACAGATATTCAGTTACTCTTTGTATGTGTTTCATTGTTTCTCAGCTCTTCTTAGTCTTCACATAAAAACTCCCTTGCTTCACAGGGAACATGATTTAGCTCTCATCTATGTATCTTCTTTGTTGTATTATTAAAATCAATTTTTTTCTGAAACCGCAACCTACGATGCTCTGTCTGTGGTTTTAGCATTATGAAAACCTAAACCCTTAATGGACTGTTCCTTTTACTCTTTATTTTACAATATGATAGGGAGTTCACCGATTTCAATCGATTTCGTGTTTCTTCGATAGGTAACTGGAGATGATTCACAGGCTACCCAAGCTCATCATTCTTCCTCTATAGTCCTGGCTAGACAGTTTTTCGTTGCGATGTTTGTGCTGGACACCTGGCAATACTTCATGCACCGATACATGCATCACAACAAATTCCTTTACAAGCACATTCACTCTCAACACCACCGCCTTGTTGTGCCCTACGCATTCGGGGCTCTGTACAATCATCCTCTCGAGGGGCTCCTTCTCGACACAATCGGCGGGGCCTTATCTTTCCTCTTTTCCGGAATGTCGCCTCGAACTTCCATTTTCTTCTTTTCCTTTGCTACCATCAAAACAGTGGACGACCATTGCGGGCTATGGCTTCCGGGAAACCTGTTCCATGCGTTGTTCAGAAACAATACTGCTTATCACGATATTCATCACCAGCTTTACGGCACAAAGTACAACTTCTCGCAACCGTTTTTTGTGGTTTGGGATAGACTTATGGGAACTTACATGCCTTATTCACTCGAGAAGAGAGAAGAGGGCGGGTTCGAAGCACATCCCGCTAAGGAGTATAAGGCTGAATGATGGGTGATAAAAGAAAATCACACTTTGTAATAGTTAAAGCTTTTATTTGTTAACTGCAGCGGCTTTGTGGTATGTATATACTTATACTGGTTGTGCATTGACTATATTTTTTTTATATAGGTGACAGAAAAGAGGGTGAAATCATATGGATTCTTGCACAATATATATGCATATACTACACTGTGATTCGGAAGTGGCAAATGCTCATTATCTTTTGCCGTACTTTTTCGTTGCAGTGCTGCTGATACAAAAAAAAATCATCTGTCTTTTTTTCCCGTTGTGAGTTTATATTTGGGTCGTTGGCGGACGATGTCAATAAGCTGGTTATAATTTCTGTTTGTCTCTGACAGTTGAAAGAGTTAAGTTTAAAGCATATTATAGCTGAACTAAATGCATGTAATTTGGGACAATACTTCTAAAAGCTCTAGTTGGCATGAAATTAGTGGTTTTTACTGGTATTGTTGTATTGTTAGAGGAAAGTTGGAAAAAGACAGAATTTTGCAGGAGGCTTCAGATTAGCTAAGCCATTAATAGGCTGCAAAAGGCTGTTTTGTTCCGCACGTAACCCAAAGCTCTTAAAATATCCTAAAGTGGTCCATCCCAAAAGTACTCTAAGCTTGTTCTTTTGCAAGCACTTTACTCTTTTCACTTTGCCCATAGGCATTACTAGTACTGTATTTGCTGTCATATTTAATTATTTCAATAAAGTCTTAATAAAATCCGTCCCAATTCTTCAACTGCCAGTGGTCACAGATTCTGTTTATTCCTCTTTTTCTTCATGTTTATTTGTCAACCTAAATTAAATGCCCATCCACCTGTTTGCTCCTTTTTGCAACACTTGCTGTTACCTGTTACCATCATACATATATGCACATGCTCCCCATTAGAGCATAGTATGATTCTTCAATGTATAGATGAAGGTGATTTTAATTGTACAAAATACTAAAGTAGAACTTACAAGGATAAAGAGATGGTTTTTATATATGAAAGCAAGGAGCCAAGCTTATTATGAGTAGTTTGAAGATGGGGTTTGTTTGTACACCAGTTCTGGGAAGCTTTTTTTTTTAAAACTTCTTTCCAATTTATGTACTGGTAATTGGCTCAGTAAGAGGGTAGTTGCTGAATTGATTATTGAATAGTCACTTTATATCACATTCTTGATAATCCATCATTAATTGTAATTACTTTTTAAGTACTATTATTTGAGTAGCAACTGTGATGACGTCTGGAATGCTTCCTTTTTCTAAAGCCTACACCCAAAAACACGGTTTACGAAGCTAGTATACAAAAGCTTTGATTTGCTTTGTTGAATATTAAGTAAAAAGCATAGTTATTATAAATGCAATCCTCTTTGTTGCACTTTTTTTTTTATTTTTTCCTGATAGCCGTCTAATTAACTAAAAATATCTTTAATCGGCAGGTTGGAGCTTTTATGAACTTGAAATCACTAAGTAGACCTTGTTTTAACGAGTCCTTGTATGGTCCTTATTTTCATATGATTGAAGATTAACAAAACTAGATTGTACATTGTGATCAAAATGATCAACGAAAAACCATATAAAACTTGCTACTTTACCGGCACAACACAAATGATAAACACACAAACAAACTGAAATAACTATTTTAAACTGTAACATTAATGAATTATAATTTGTAAATATGAGATCTTTGATACTAATGAATGTAGAAAAGCTGAGGAGCCTGAGACTTTGGAAGCGAAAGGTTGCTAAAGTTGTGTTGTCTTGGTGTCGAATCAAACTCCATAACCTTATGCATGTAAGAATCTGAAACCTGACGAATTCTTTGATCAAGAACCGGCTTATCTTTACCAATCCTTTCCACAATACTTACAGCCTTGCTATTATTACATCCTAGAGAAATGGAAGAACGCCGCCTCGGTGTCTTCCCCACAGCTGCAGCTGTTTTAGCGGTAATCTCTTCATAATCAGACATGACAGAAAAATCAGCAGCGCTGGCTGTAACTACACTCCATTCTATGCTAGCCTCGCTTGGAGCGAAGCAAGTTGTTCTTGGTATGCTTTCGATCTCGAACAAATCGGAAGAACCTGAAGAGCTCCAGTCGCTCTCTTTGTTTGGTAAAGCTGATGAATTCTCGGCTTTACTCGATGTAGCTAGCCTTGTTTTCTTGTCTTGTATAGGCGAGCCAAACACTTCGAGCGATTTCCTTTGTTTCTCCAGGTCTTGTACAACTGATAAAGGGAAATCCTCTGGAATTTGCTTGGTTTGCAAGAAAGTAGGGCCTTTCTGGTAACTGGTTTCGTGTAAATGCTCGTCTGCAACATCGGTGGAATCTGCATCAGAACATATACAGTTACAGCCCAGACCAGCTAGAAACCCCTTTCTCGTCTTTCTTTCGGGCGTGTTTGTCTTTTTGTGGGATTTTGGTTGAAGTAAAGCAATTTGGCTGTTTGAACTGGATTCAGAATGAACACTTGGAGTAGTAGTGGTGGTGGTGGTAGTAGAAGGTTGAATAAGTTTGGAATGTTCCTTGGAGCGATTATACTTTAATTTTGATATTCTTGGACCGTGATCCACTTCGGTGACTCCGTTGAAATATTTCTCAGCGCTGAAAACTCCGATCTCACCATTATCGTCTTCTTTCTTTTGTGATCCCAAGAAGCTGTTCTCTTGAACATCAGGAGCAAGGTTCCTACTTGATTCTGCGAGCTTCCGAATGAGGGATCGGTCGGAATTGCTCAAATGGGAAGAGAAGGAGACATCATGGAGATTCTTAATGTTAATGGTGTTTTCAGAGGGAACTGTTTGTTTAAGGCTTGCAGCTGTTGTTAAGGTGGCCATAGCCATGGGATGACAAGCTGAAGGAAAAGGACCTAACACAGAAGATTGGGTTGAGAAGGATATTGGTATGGAGACAAGAAGAATGGATTTAAGTAGAGGAAAATGAAGAAAGGTATGAATATGTATGTCGATAAATCCCTATTAATTATATAGGACCGGATAATCTAATGTTGAAAAAGGATATTTCATATGGGTAGAGAGTTCAAAGTGATACAAATAAGACCAATGCGGTACTGTTAGACAAAAAGTTCATTTTTCAAAATTAAAACACCAAATTGTGAGGAAAATTTAAGTTGTACAATTAATATCTCCTTCCATACCCATCACAGACCCTACCTATAAAGAATAACCATTAATACGCACGATTTTGATATCTATAGTGGCTTAATTTATGGGGTTTCTATTTCTAGTTCCAACTGCACCGATGGATTAGAATTTTCTTATTGGGGTCAAATTTAAATATTGTTTCACATTAATAGTAAGTTCAATTTCTGAAGTTCATATACTAAGCTTTACAGAGACAAAATACCATAACAAAGTTTTTCAAGGTTGAATGTGAAAGACTAAACTGGAAAGTAAAATCCAGAAAATGACAGTCTCATAGAGTGGAGACAGTCAGTCTCATAGACCAAAAAAACAATCAATGATTGTTGTCATACATAGACCGTACAGGAATCAGTTCATTCCGATCATAATAAATAAACCGTACAAAAACAAAACTACCAACCTCTACTTATCGTGGGGATGTTCCACCCCACGCAATGCAGAGAAAGATGCCTTATGCTATATAGAGTGCACCAGTCAATGTCTGTGAAGCCCAGCATCTTATCAAGTTATCAATCAGCCTTCTCTCAGGTTTGAATTCACCCTTTTCGCGGTTCGTTCACTGCGATGATGTGGCGTTGTTGTCGCCTACAACCCAGTACTGCTTGACTGCGATCAGGATTTTCTCGGGAACTAGAGGACCGTCCTCGTGGTCTACCAGTTTGGTGTCCCACCTCATCCCTGCTACAGTTTTCCTCACCTGAATTAGCACGTCTACTTCATCCCGAATTATGACTGCTCCTTCTGGCCGCAATATTCTATCCATCTCCACAAGAATGTCCTCCGTGTTGCATCTGCAGACAATATCACATCACTCTATAGATTATGAAAAGCTGGGAAAATAGCGACAAATTATAAGTTTGCAATGCGCTGCACTGAACTAAAAAGCAAAAACTGTAACCTCCAAAGACTACCATAACATAAAGTTTTAATAAACAATTACAATTTACACGCATGCATTCAAGATCACAAACTTCACCAGAGGCAACAAGTAAGAGTTACTTTATATGAACATAAAAACAGAGCAACACTTACTTGTCCTTGTACAAACTAAAAAGGCCACTGGCGTGGATAAGGTCGTATGTTCTTGGGTATGTCGAGAATCCTTCACACCTGAGACAACAGAGAAACCACGGATTATCAGTGTCTTAGCATCACATGCAAATTAAACAAAGAAATTAACTGAAAAGGTATTGAGCCTAATGTTGGACATGATACAGAGATGCCCAGAGAGGGCCAAATAGCAAAAAAATGACCGAGTGATGAGCCGATTTAGTCTTTTCTTTTACACTTTATGGGCCCAGTTGGCTCCATCTTCTCACTTTGTGAGGCCATTTGACATTTAATACACATTTAAACATGCAGGTACATCAAAAATAATTTCCTAAAGAGCTTTTTCAAACATCATCTTAAATTTCCCATGTGTCATAAATGTAGTACTAAAGCGTCAAAGAAAATAATGGAATTGCTCACCAGTCATGATAGATTCCAATCAATCCTCTTTCATAAATAACACCCAAAGTATTCTTCTCAGTTATAGTGGGCACAACATTCATAACCCACAGTTTGGGCGACTCAAGTGAGGCAGCAAATCCTCCCAAACCAGCATTCATATCCATAATGTTGCGGTACCTTCCAGAGTCTAATAGCTTATTGATTTTCTTATAAGCACTTACATGCTTTTTCCAATTACTATTGTCCTCCTGGTACGTCTCAGCAGACACTCCAGGGATAGAGCCGCTGGCAATTCTAGGAGGAACAGCAAAAAGTCTGGATGGAAATGTCTTCAATTGCCCACCAGCAACTTCATCCTGACTACCAACATCAGGATATTGGGTAATGCAGCCTTCCATTTTCTTATACCTATACCCAACAAAAAAAATGAAAGTAAAATTTTTTTGCACTAGAATATGAAAGGACAACACAACACTTGTAATGGTCTAGGCAAGAAATAGTGTGCATTGTATTTGACCAATCTAAAATGAAGTTCTAATGCTTCATACCACACGTCATCTGGGTCTGAGGATTTGCAAAATGAAGTTTGAGAATCGTCTTGTCTACCAGGGCAGGATTCAGCATTCGCTCTCTTTTGCCATATGGCCATTTCACCCTTCTCAGACTTCTTCTCCCAGCAGAGAAGTTTAGCAACCTCTTCGATTTTTCTTTGTTCCTGTTGAAGCTCCTCCTTGGGACGTTGCCATGCTTTGTAATTAACTTTCCAATTAATTGGAGGTCCAGACAGAACCCAGTAACCACCAGGTCTAAGAACTCGGTCAACCTCCTTCAAATACATTCCATCTACAAAGAGAATAGCCATGTAAAAAGGTTCAACAATCGCAAATAATAACAATAAAAAGGATAAACTAAGGAAAAAAAAACAAAAGCAATTCCTTCACATGATGTACTCACCATTTGCTCCCCACGGAATCAAGCAACGAGAGCAGTGTGCCATGTCAAAGGCTCTAGATGGGTATGGCATTTTTATAGTACCCAAAACACCAATAACAGCAGGCACACCTCGTTCAAGAGCGAACTGAACCTGGGCTTCGTGTGAGTCTCTTGGTGCAAACGACATGGCAATAACATTTCTGCTCCAAAGGTAAGCACCCCAGCTAGCAACCTAAATTTCATAAACAAATGTATGAGATCTATCACTTTATCAACATAATAAAACACGATATCCATGATAGATAAAAAGAAATCAGAAGCAACATACCCCACAACCAGTGTCCAGTGCAGTTCTGACTGTTCCATTAGCAATTGGTATCACTGAGGCTAGCTGATCGATATACTTATCTGCCCCTTGAGGAAATTGTGTGCCTCCACCTGGAAACCTAAATACATCGCCCTCATATTGGACCCAGTTCTGAATAGCCTTCTCCACAGTCAAGCTTTTATATGGTGCATTCGCATATGGCACATAGTCACGACTTTTAGGCCAAGGAAACGGAGTCACATAGCCTTTGGGTGCAGGAATTAAGCAGTGAAGCTTCTCTTCCTCAGGAGGACAATGCCTCTCTCGGTAGATCATGTTATCCCTAGGAAATGTCATAGCACGCCTTTGATCTTGGCAGGGTGTATAATCAGTGTATTGGGCATTGCAAGGCTTGAACACTTTGGGTTTTGATTCAGCACCATTAATGGTTCCCATCTCACCACCATGATGGGTCTCGAAATTTAGACTTGGAACTAAATTGCAGTCTTCTGTATTCTTGGTGATCTCCATAGCAAGATTGTCTGCCTTCCCAAATCCGCTCCTCTGCCATGCTCCAAGTATATAGAAGAAACAGCAAAGCCCAACTACGATAAAAATTTGTATAGAACTCCTTGTCCTATTATCAGATGAAGTTTTCAACGCCATTATGACCCTGAAATATTAACCAGATCCATTCAGTATATGATGCACTAAAATAGTAAAACAATGGTGACAAATACCATTCCAGCTAGATCCACAAGAATATACAATGAAATAACACTAAACCTTAAGGAAAAACATCTGAAGTTCAAATGACATAAATCGGGTGGGATATAATGCAATATACTACAAGAAGTACAGTTATAAATGACAAATCCATAACGTAGACTTACTCTTTACACCTTGTTTATCCTTTATATTATGGCGTGTATTTAAAGATGCAAACACATAGGCAACAACCAAAGCTGATTCCTGCTATTACGCATCGAATCTAGCTTTAAAATTAGAGGAATCTGTTATAGGTTTCAGATGTAATTATAAGAATCTAAGCCATCGCAGTTCCCAATAGATCCAATACAAAGCCGATCCAAAATTCGAGAAACAAGTAAATCGCCACAAAAATGAAGTTAATGCAAGGAAAAACTAAATGATAAAAACTTGAAGTCAAGCAGAACTGTAGAAAGATCACTCGGATCGAAGAGATTAAGAGAGAACACGCAAATACCAATCGCATAACCAATATTAAGAATTGCAAAAAAAAGAAAGCAATAAAGCAGAGCTCACCAATGGCATGAAGCAATGAAGCAAGGAGATCGGAAACTCCAACAGAAAAGGGGAAAGAGAAATCAGCAAAAGCAGGGAGCTTGAAAAACACAATGATGGAAATGACACTGAGATTTCAATTCAAAGATCCAAATTAAGAACTGGATTGATAAATCTCTTTATTGAAACCATGCCCTGCCATTTAGCATTATATATATAATTACACACTTTTTTATTTTCTGGATTGTTATAAAAAAAATTAATTTATAAAAATGTAAGACGGTGAATTTTTTTAATTTATAAAATTTCTGATACGCGTTTTCAGATTTCTCTTCTGTCCTTCTTTTTTGTTTTTATTCCAATTCTATCCTTGATCAATTATTTCATTCCACACATTATGGATCAATTGTAAATTTCAAATTATATTTTTTAAATCTATATATAAAAAATATAGAAAGAACTATATGCAAATTTTAAAAATTATATCTTTGCTAGGAGCAAAGGAGAATTATACTATTCAATAATAGCAAGAGGAATAGACAGTGGCGCAATTATGGCTTATATTTGATTGATTACCTAAGAAAATAGAATTGTGGTAATATTGTAATTTCAATCTTAAAACAAAAAACAAGAAAGTGATCCATCAAAATTTGAACTGTGTTAATAAAAAGCTTTCTAAACAAAAAAACGACAATAGCCCCTCCGAACAAGAAAAAGTAACAGTTAATGTTAATATTGCTTTTGAAATTGTTGTTTTAATAGGTTGTTGTTGGAAAAGTTTTATAAAATTACATATTTTAATTTTTAATAACACATTTTTATCATTCATATTATATAATTATAAATTATCTGATTTATATTTTTCAAAATAAATATAATTAAATTTGAAAATAAAATTTGGTCAAGAAAAATATTTTGGAAAACCAAATCAAGATGATCCTTAAAATATTAAGCAAATGTACAACAAATTAAACCATGATCAACTGAGTTATATCTCATGTGATGCAGGATGATTTTATCAACTGAGTTTATGTATGTTGAACTTAAAAGATGAATTAAACTAAATTTATTTAAAATAAAAAAACATAAATAAAAAAAATAGGACATTAAATTCTGATATGAATTCATACACCTTTATAATAATATATCACGTATATAACTTAGCAGCATGATCTACGGATAAGTCGTGCTTTACAGTAATTATTTTTCAGATTGGATATTTTTGAATTACATTTGATACTCATCATCTAGTAATTGAAATAATAATAAGATATAGTTAAAATTAATGTAAAAATCATCACCTACGGTACTATCTTAAATTATATGGACTGTCAATCTATCAATTTTTATTTTTTATAGACAAATTATTTATAGTGAATAAGACTTAAAAACCGAAACAATTAAACACCAATTACTCCAAATTATCTATAGTGAATAAGACTTAAAAACCTAAACAAATTCTAAATAAATTAGGATATCTTTTTTTAAGAAATGAATTAAAACATCTCATAACTATGTATTAATTCTTTCCATATGTTACTTTCATTTATTTTTTAATATAAAATATGTTTATTTAATTGTTTGTTTAAATTTTAGCATTATTGTTTTCCTCAACTTGGTCTCACACGCATGTTGTGGGTTATATTTAACTTTTGTTACTCAGTTAAGCGTTAGACCCGGGCATGAGCCTGTTCAAGCTCAATCGGGCCCAGCTAAAAATTTATTGGCCCAAGCCCAACCCATATAAAATTTACATCGGGTTCGGACCGGGCCAATCTCTTTACAAATGATTAAAATCCAAGTCCGATTCACGAGTCTACAAACTTGCAAAAGTATTACTTTTTTGTTTATAAAAACAATTATTTTTAATATTTCATAAAAAAAGCTTATTGTAAGCTATAATGTAAACAACTAATTTAATATAACATCTATATTTATTAAGAAATGTTTTACATTGAAATTATAAATAAGAAATTCACAATTTTATATTTTTTTGTATATATTTATATGATTTTGGGCTGGCAGGCCGGACTTGGGTTTCAATATTAAATTCAAGCTCATCCCATATGTTGGTCAGGCTACAACGGGCTTGGGCTGGGCTGTATCTTTATCATATTTTCCTTCACCAAACTCAACCTATATAGGTCGGGCATGACGGGCCTTGCGGCCAACAGGTTAAAACCTAGTTAGGAGAGTTAATGATGCATTAACCTTATATTTTCTATGGGCAAACTTGTAGGTAATGGATATACAATTTTTTGCTGAAGAAAACCTTATATTAATTGCTGTCCGTTGTTTGATTTGTTGATAGTTATTGCTGATAGTTTATTGTCACTGCTACAAGATCATGATTTCTCGAACTCGATAGAAATGGACCCGATAATAATCCTCGTCGGACAAAGAATTGTTTATCCTCAAAATCTCAACGGATGAAGATCACATTCTATAATGCGAAGAATTATTGAACTCGATAAGCATAAGCATTTTTAAATTTTTTTGTGTTAATCCAAGAATTCCCACCAGCGAATTCATTGACAAATTTTCTCACTAATTTGTAAGAATATCATATGTGGGACAATTGATAAACATTTTTTTATTTTTAATAAATACCGACTTTCAGTTTCATGGGATTAAGTAAATATTTACAAACAAATTCCAATTAAAAAAATAATATAATACTTATATTTTTAGTTTTCTTGCATTACTATCATACAAAGATAATAAATTTAGTGTTTGTTTAGGATTGTTTCTCAGCTATTGTTTCTAAAGAACTTCACTCATAAACTTTCAATAGAACAACATATATTTTGGTATTATACAATATATATAATTTTAATACTAATTAATCAGGGTTTGTTTACTATTAATTCCCTAAGTTCAGAATTTTATGGGAAAAGTTTGAAAATGAAACTTCTCCACGAACTGACCTTTGCTATTTTTGAACTATTCAACTTTTACTATACATGAAAATAAATTGAATCAATGCTAGTAAAAAAATATAATTTTTTTTAACTTATTTAGCTATTTTTGACAAATCATATTCTTTAAACTAATCATAGCAATATATTAAGTTGTAATAGTTTTAGTTTTACAAATGGTTGAAAAATGGGGCAAGGAATCCCGAACCCGATGGGGATGAGGATTCTCCAATAAGAATCCCCATGAGGCAGGGATGAGGATTTTTTAATCCTCAATTCCTTAATGGGGATTTTACATTCTCTAACCCGATAAATTATCGACTCGACCCCGATAAGTCAGAATCCCCAAATATTCCCCAAATATTACGTAAACAAAATCAAATTATTTACTATATTTTATAGTAATTATTTGGTAATGTAAATTTTTATAAATATATTCTTATAGTATGGAATATGGACTTATATGTGAATACACAAAAATATAATGTTTAGCAGAAATAATTACTACTTTATCTATTACTTAATTTAATTATCAAAAGTTTATTGTCACAGTTTTGATTTTACATTTCTATCACCTTGTAGTTATCTTGTAGTTACCCAATCACATTTTATAATTATTTCAAATCAACGTAATTTTGTTATATTTTACCATGATTTTATTTTAATTTATTTGTTGTATTTATAAATAATGTAATCATGTTATATTTATGTGCTTTTATTTATTTTTTATATTTTTATTTATTTTTAATATAACAAAATCGCATTTTATAGTTACCTTATAGTTTGCTCATAGATGTAGCTTTATATAACAAAATCGCATCTTATAGTTATGTTATAACTATCTTGTAGTTAATTCAAATTGATGCAATTAAGTTATATTTTTGCTATAGTTTACTTATAATATGTTAAATTGATATAGTTGTGTTATGTTTATATGTATTTAATTAAGTATGTGTTTTAACTATGTGAAAATTATAAAAGAATTATAACACAAATATGTATCTATAAAAAAATTTCGGAAAAAGTATAGTATCACGAATCTTGTTTTGAAAGGAAACACAAAGATTAAGAAAATATTATAAAACGATATGTTAAAGAAATAAACGGTTTGTGAGATAAATAAAAATAAGAAATTAGAGTTAAAAAAAAGAGGAATGTAGAAATGTCAATGAGAATTAGTGCAGAAGGTATATTTCTTGAATAAATTGTAGAAAACATACTAATTATGTAAGTTATCCAGGTTTATTAAACATCTAAACTTTCTAAATATAAATCTCTTTTGTATATGTCAAAAGTTTTATTAAATATTTAATGTATTTTTTCTCAAGTTCTTCATTTTATACAAAATTTCTATTTATTTGAGTATTAATCTTAGTTTGAATTTTTTTAAAACATTGATAATTTCATGAAATTTTGAATTTCTTTGAATTTATTTATTTTAATAGGAATTTGGGAAATCCCTGACTGAGTAATAGAAAAAAAAAATTCTCCGAAACTTTAATCGGGATGAGAATGAATAATATTTTTTCTTTAAACTTTAATGAAAATATAAATGAGATACATTCCCTATTCCATTAACCCCAACTTTCAACCTAAGTATACATTTACAATTTTTAGTTATTTTTTTTGTTTGTTGCGGAAATTGATAAAATAAAATAAACACCGGTATTTAGGACAGTAATAAAATGACCATATTAGGAAATTGGGATCACCGCCAATGACATAGGGTGCAACGTAATCTATATACATATTGTCAAAAAATAAAACAATTTATTCAAATTTAATAAAGAAAACTGTCAAATTTTATCATTGGCTGACACCTAATTGATTAGGGGATATTATAATAGAGATGAGTCTTGAGAATTTTCCTCCTGCATGAATGATATTTGTTTCATTATCAATTAAAATAATAGAAAATAATAATACAAAGGAGTCACATGGAACATATTTCATTCATGCATGAGTAAGTTCTTATTATAATTTTCCTTGATTAAAGTATGAATACGAATGTATCCACCAAATAACATGCCAAGAACAGGTCCTCCACTATCTTAGTCATCTACCAATAGATACCTTTTACTTATGTTATAAATTAATTCTGAATTATTCAACTGGGCATTAAATATTGTTGGACCCAAATATTAATCAATTATATTTGCTACATATTATCTCTGCTAACACCGCTATATTATATTTCGAAACAAAAATGTTTTTGCTTGTTATTGACTGGGTATGCGCTGAAATTTTAAAATACAGTAATTTTTTCTTTTTGTAAAATTACTACTGCCAATACGGCACTTGAGTGGAATAAACTGAAAGAACAATCATTCATTGTATTGGAGAAATCAAAATAACTTTTCTCTTGGAAAGCCTTGCTCTTAAAAGTATAAAATTGTAAATTTCCCCTTTCCCTACCATCCACGGTGGTTTTAACTAATTCACACTTTTTAAGATAATAATAAATCAAATGAGGTGATTTATTAACTTAGCATTTATAAATATTCTACTCTATTTTCAAGACTTCATTAATTTTTTTAAATATTGATTTCCATGGTCTTTTCATCTTGTTATTGAAGATTAAAATATGATTATCTTGAAAGTTGAACAAATTAATAGGGTAGGAATGGAAAACTTAGAGAAAAAGCACATTAGAAATAGAAAATGACAATAAAAAAGAGACATCAAAATTCCTCTAAAACGACAATATTTAATAGACGGATGGAGTATCATCTTACTATTTATTAGATAAAATTACAACCTCCATGTATTTTGCATTTTTCATACTACAACCACTATGCATCTTTAAATTATGTGTTATTCTATTAAAATTGTTTACATAATAAACATTTGTTAGTATATTTAGTTTTATTTTATTTGTACTACGAGATTGAAACAATAAAAAATACATTTTTGACAATTTAGAAGACATTTTATAATTTTCAAGGTACGGTTTCACTAGATAAAATAATAATAAAAAACTATTTTAATAATTTTAATCCATAAGAGTTTAAAATATGATATATTAGATCAAATTTGTTCATAAACACATGTTATGTTAAGAAAATCAATATAAAATGAGATAATACAAAACACAATGAAGTTATAGTATAAAAAAATAAAATGTAAGATGGTATAAATTATTTTTTAAAACAAGGAGAAATACGTACTAATGTATTTGTTTAAAACAAATGAAGCTTATTATTATTATTATTATCATTATTTACCTTATCTTTTTAATATTTCGAACTTATATAAAATGCACTAATTTATCAAATGAGTCCAACTAAACTAACTAGATACTTGTTGTAGAGTGTGGTATATGCGTCATCACATGTCTAGGTACTGAAAAAATCAAATCAATAATATGTTATTTAATGTACCCCAACATGTAAAGTTCTAAAATATAAAACTAATAACATGTTAATTTGTGACATATACTGCAACACACTACAATTCATTCTCAATTCTTACTACATCAATCAACAAAAATTGATTAAGTGCACTTTTACATAAATAAACCCCAGAAAGTCACCAGGAATAATTTCACATTACAATGTATTTGGCGTATACATTTTACATTAAGTTGCTTCCATAAAATTTTTTGTTAGCACTATTCACCTCTTTCTTGTTACAAAATCTCATATACTATGACTATCAAAACATGTTTTGTTGGTAAAATACCCAAATACAAGGATTAAAAAAATAATATTCATACACAACATATTTTTTCTTCCATGCTATAACTAGGTATGAAGAAATAATTTTAAAATTTGAAAAATTTACATTCAGAAATTACATTACTTAAAAATGTTATTATTTTTCAATTTATCGAATATAAATATATCAACGATTTTTTATATCGTACAAAATGGATCGAAGACGAAACACTCCTGATGTTTCAAAGTACGTAATAAAGAAATGATAAAAGCGGTGTTAATCATCCAAAAGGGAAGAAACAAAGGATATATTGGTGGGAGAGGCGACACAAATAAAATCTTAAAAGGGTACGAAATTAATGCTAATAATAAGCCATGACCCAAATAGAAATTGACAGCCCGACCTAATAGACATTTATTTAATATGGGAATATTTTCCTGCAATCAATTTCTCTTTAAGTTTATATGTATAATGGACGCAGATACTTTTCAAATTTCAGTGCTATACGACCAGAACAAAAACATGTTTATTTAGATGTTGTATAAGGGTGATTTGAAGATGAATTAAATTAAAAGTAAATTATACAATATTAAGTATCCAGTATATGTTTTAGAATAAAGTCAGCTCTTGCTTTCATGTATTTTTAGTTAATAAAAATAAAGAAAATCACGACTTTGACATGATATCGTGGTATATATGAATGCATGACTATTACGAAAGAATAAATGCACTATATTATATCAAATAAGAGATAATTACGATTTTTATCAATAATGGATAAAATGCTCTTGTTGAGGAATCAACCGCTCAACCTAACAACTAATTGCAGACAAAAATATATAAACAATCATGATGATTATAAAAAGCAATCTAGTGGAATTAAAACACAGGACATAAAATTGAGGGAGTGTTTCTCTAATTATTGCTTATAAACATTTTTTAACTTTCAAGGACTTTAAAAATAAAGGGTGGAGTGTTTCCTACGTACGTGTAGCTTTTAAGAATTTTTTAAGTGTTTGTTAAAATAGTTCTTGTGAATGTTAGGAATGATATAAATAATACAATTGAGTTTTACCTATTAGTTTAAGTTTTTTTTTTATGAAACGGTCCCATGATATGGTATCAGGGCTCGTAGATCTAAATGTTGAAAGTTTGAATCTCGACAGCTCTGTTTGTTAAAAATATTGCAATACACAGCAGAACGAGTTTGTGTTGTGCCTACTTCAAACCCATATTGAATACATGAAGTGACTAAATAGGAAATGCATAATTTATTACTCTCGATTCCAAATATTAGTCATTTTTATTTTTTCATCAAAATTAATAAGATATTTAATGCATTACTATAATGACTAATTTATCTCATTTACTTTATAGGAGTAATAAATTTTTTTTCCTCAATTTATTAACTTATAACTTTATTTATACTTAATCTCTTTCCTAATTAATAAAAGTAAACCAAGAAAAATTTTGTTGCAAGTTGCATTTGCATTATAAAATGACAAGTAAAAAGAATCAAAAGTAAAATATTCAAAATAATTAATATTTGGATTAGAGGAGTCAATGTAATCAAGGGTTCCTTAAAAGGAAGGTGTGGTTTCTAAAATACGTGAGGATATTATAGTACTTTACCCGGGCAAACACACTTTCTAAAAGGTCAAATGCATCATTAACCCCATAACCTTGGTCACAATAATCGGATATCACCAATAACTTCCAAAAAATTTAGTTACCCCCTCAAGTTGGCAAAAACGAACTGATTTAACCTTCAACCTGACTAAATCACTCTCACCGAGTGTTATACACTCGTGCTACTTGATCGGTTTTTGAAAGTCACACAAATAAGGTTCTGACACATGGCGCATATTATAAAAAATTCAAAAAAATCCCTTGGATAATATTAATTAAGTCCAAATTTCAACTTTTCTTATCATGATACCATCTTCTCCAAATTTTATATTTCAATTTTTTACATAATAAAATATTTTGTTGTATTCCTTCCATATATAATTAATCAACGATCTATTAAAAAATTTTCTCACGATCATTTACAAATCATGGGATCAAAGAGTGTAACTAATTGAAATCAATGACCAAATCACGACAAGATCTGAGGTGTTGATTGTTGACGGAAGTTAGGCAGCAGATGGGGAGCTGAACGAAGATGAGCTGAACGGTGGTCAGATGAGGTGAAACGGCAAAGGTGGTCGCGCTAGTAAAAGCAAAGCTACGAAGTTAGGATTCTCTTTGATTCTTCAATTTGATTCTTTGCACACAATCGACTAAAATTTGGAGGTGAGAGATGTGGGGAAATGATATATGAAGGAAGATGAGAGCCTTGATGGTTGGAGGAGGTGATTTGGATTAGAAATTGGATGTGACGGTGATGTGGGTGAAGCATGGCCATAATTGCCCTTCAACAAAAAAAAATATTTTTTGTGTTTTTTTAAACTTGCTTGACATTTCAATACACGTCGTATCAACTACCAACTCAGCATCAGAGGTTTAACTGATTTGTTTTTACCAACATAAAGGAGAGAACTGAATCTTTTGAAAATTGAGGGCGATATCCAATTATTGTAATCAAGTTGAGGGGTTATTGATGTATTTGATCTTTTTAAAAAGTAACTTTTTATAAGTTAAGGGAACTCTTCAAATTTTTTTTTTATTTCTAAGTTCAAAATAAGTTTAAAGAAATGCTTGGATAGAAGGATTATAATGTGTTTTGAAATTTTTAGAAAATAAGCATTAGATGAAAAATTAAAGTCCTTTAAGTTGAAATAAAAGTGGTTCGAAACTACAACTTTAACCTGATATTGTGTGATATAAAACGTACTTTTGAGGACATAATGGACAAAATACCAGCCATCCGGAACCTAGTCTCTTTCCGCCTGAGAACGGATTGTCTTAGGTTTGGTGTTCAACCGAACCGATGAAATCCCCGCCATTTCTGCATTTCTACTCTCCTCTACTCTTTCGAATGGTTGAAGAAGAAAAAGCAGAGAGTCCGGTTGGTTCAAAGCCTATCCGGGTCTCTCGGGCGAGCTCTTCGCATTCGGAAGATCGGCCAGAACCCGATGATCCGCCACAAAAATTCCGAAGCATTTCATTCTCTCAGTGGCCTAGCTCTAAAATCTGGTCTTCTCAGCCTCTCACAAACCCCGAGTCTAATCCTTTCCGCTATTTCTACTAATGCCGCCGGCAAGCGACACCAGGTTCGCTTTTCACCTTCGCTTTCCTTTCTTCTATTCTTTTTGTGGCTTCTGCTACTACTGTAATTCCCTCGCTTGCATTTGTTGCTGTTCTCTCGAATGTTTTCTGTTCATTTTTTCGCTAATGTTACTCTTTCGGTTGAATTACTACAAGTTCCAAGTCATGGCGAATTTGTGCCCCTTTTTTTGTTTTGGCTAGTTCTCTATGTTAAATCGTGGTTACTGTTTATGCTAGAACTTTACTTTTCCTCATTTTAGTAGTTCTGTTATTAGGATGCATGAATTTCAATGTAAATATACAATCGGGGTCTATTCCGTGGATATCCATTTTGGAATTTTTTTTAGAAGAATTTGCAAGAACCAAGCCTACATTTGTGTTTGGATTGGCTTTATGAAGGTTTCCTGACCTTGTAAGTGTTATGCAATATAGACATATAATATTTGTTTGCTTCGTAACCCTTTCCTTTTACATTTTCATGATTCATGATGGTTGGAAAATCTATGTGTTAATAGCTTCTCATTTGGTTTTGAATGGATGAGTAATATCACAACTACTTGTGGACTTTGTATAGGCTTGACTATCCATGTATGTGATGTCTAATGAGTTAACTGTACTTGGATAATATGGTATAACATTCAAAGCTAAAAGAAGAGGACATTATTTTTCTTCTATGATTTGTATAATATATCTATACCATATAATCTTATAATTAAGTCAATTCCATGCATCTCAGTGTCATGTTTCCATGCTTGGGTTCTTAATCGTATTGGCTATTGAGGTATATGATCTGAGATTGATAAAATCATATTAACAAGGTATGAATATATGCTTTTGACCGGCGATGAACATTTCATTGGGCGATTGGTAAAGGATACACGTTTTCAAATTGAATCAACAGCAATTAGGATAAAACACTGCAAAATATTAGGAGAAATCTTACTATTGAAGATGCGGGTCATCCATCTACTTCTGGTTATTCTGTCTTCTTAGGTTTTGTATCACTTTTCTTTATGCTTTAAGCTTTTAGCTTTGTCGATGCTTAACTTGCATATCATTTGTTATAGGCCCAATGCATCAGCACCCCCTAAACTTTGGCTCGGAAAAACCGGATGTCACCCTGAAGTTACAAATGGTCCAGGTACCCCCTTAAGTTGGCAATTTCGAACCTGTTAGCCCCCTCAACACACGTGTCAAAATCTAGTTGGTTTGACTTTGCAAAGATGTCATTTTCTAAATTCTCTCTCCCACCAGAAGTTGACACGTGGTATTGAGGGGGCAACCTGGTGCATTTTTGCCAAGTTAAAGGGTAACTGGTCCTTTTGAAAGTTGAGGGTGACATCTGGTTTTCTGAGCCAAGTTCAAGGGGGTGGTGATGTGATGCATTTGGCCTTTGTTAAAATATTCAGCTGAATATAATTTTCCTCTCTTTCATTTATTGCTTTGATAATATATGTGGTCAAACAAAAATCAGCAGGCTTTGGTATACAGTGATAGATTATTTTTATATATTTTAGTTGTTACTATACTTAGCATTCATGGACAGTTAAATAGGTGCTCGATTTTCCATGGATGTTTTAGTTTCTATAATTTGTCTTTTACATTCTTACAGAACTTGCATTTGCCTATGTGTATCGAGAGGGTTGTAACACCTGCAAGGCCGAATTTGATTGGCTTCCGAATCAGAGGTCTCATTTCCAATATGATTTTCATCAATTTAATGTGATTATTTATCCATATTGCATTCTTGAACATAGACCCTAGATGTGATCTTTTAGTTTTAATTGCTTCTATTCTATCTGCTTCATGTTACATTTGAGTGGTTTGATGTTAGGGAAAATCAAAATTTAACGATTTCTCTAGCTGCTCACAGAAAAAGCATATAATTATTCCGTCTAATGATAGCCATTAGGGGAACGCTTCTCAATCATTATTTGAATTAGACACTCCATTGTTATTTTATTGTATGTTCTTTGGTTAAATTTCTTATAGTGACTGATGAAGTCATTAAGTAACAGGTTAAGCTTAGCGTGGCAGGGAAGAATATCCTCAAAGAGGAGAACTTGGATGACTTTACCAATGATACATTTAAAGATTATGAGGCTGATAAAACAATCATCTCTTGTAATAATATGTGGAAGGGATCCGTTGAAAGTGTTAAGCAGAAACTGTTAATTTGCCTTCAAACAGGAGAGAAAGTTTCAGTTTGGAGGTGATGCCATGGTGAGTATGAATAATGTATGAAATACAGTGAAGTGACTCAAAGGTTGAAGTGAATGATATATATAAGACACGTTTGAGGATTATATTGCTTGCAGGAGGGGGGCATTTTGCTGGTTATGCATTGGATGGAAACTCAGTTTTGGTTCACAAAATATTCCATAGGTCAGTTTCTTATCTTTTAATCTATGCACGTTAGTTTATTATTACTGTTTTACATCTCCATACATAAAAAAATTTAAATTTGTTTCGTAAAATCTCCATGGACATGACCTAAATCAATAAAATGCAGAAAAAAGAAATAGAACTGATGCAAATTTCTCAAAACTAAAGACATTGGGTAAGTAACATATTAAACCATTCATAGATGTATAGTAAATGCTTCATTTTGACATAAGTTTTGTATGCATCAAATTAAAAAATGAGTTGGAGAAGGTGGCAATCGAATACTTTACACAAAAATATAATTGGGAGGCTTTGGTAAAAGCCAATCATATGCAATGCCCATTTTCTCATATAGTGGTTAATGAGTTTTTTTATACTTTGATGGATTGTTTAGTGTTTTTTTTACGATTCTCCAGATAAATATTTTAAAAAATCATACTTTACCATATTATTATCCAAAGAAGATTTTTTTTTAAAAACCATATCGAACCATGATATATTGTACTTTACTGAAGATGAACCATGTACCAAATAGGGGCTAAAATTATTTCTCTCCATTTTCTTTATTTTTATACATTATTTGCTAATTCAAACCTTAAAATTAACAAAATTATCAAAAATAAAAAATCTTATATTACTAAAAATATATGATTATTTTAGTAAATTTTTTAAGTTTGACTAGGTAGCAGGGTAAAATTATTTATTTGATATTTGAGTCAATAAAAAATTATATTTCTAAGACAATTAAATTAATGAAAGTTCAAAAATTTTGTATGCGTGTTTTTTAATAAAACATTTGATAGCATGATTTTGACAAAGCAATCAGAAATCGTTTCAGTTTAAGGGGAACAACTTCAAAGGTGCCTTTAAATCAGACGAGCCACTTTTCTAAAGCTTGAATAATATGTTTCAATGAAAATATTTATTTGTTAATGCAAGTGAATTTATTACATTATTATTATTGGGTGATGATATTTGCCATCCTATTTTTACTGTTCTTGCTGCCTCTTAAAATTTCTTATATGTCCTTTATCTTAATTTTAAAAAAAATAAGTAATGTTATGTAGTGCATTTTTTTTACACTTATCATCCCCTAATATTATTTACATACCCTTTAAATTTATTTTATTAAAATTTTTATTTCATCCAAATGATTTTAAATAAAATTTAATATTTATGATATATAAAAAATAAACTATTTTTATTATAATGATGAGCAACAAAAATACAAATCAAAATTTAATACTATATTGCTAATAAATAGTTGCATATTTTGAGCATATATTATATCGAATTTGATAAAGGTTTCCACATTCTTCGACTACTATCATATATAACTTTTCTCATTAATTGACACTCGTTTCCATTACTAAAACAACATAGTTGGTATAATTAAGGGAATGAGAAAATCGTTTCTAAATTTAAATTTATAAAGTGAAGGAAATAAATTTGATATTACATTTTGTTTATTTTTTATTTTTTTGAAATTTGTATTATTTTTCCAAATAAATTTGTGACATGAACAAATTAATTAATTAACGTTTAGGATTTGTATTTTTGCAATTATTTCGATATTTATTTTGAGTTAAATCACATTTATTGCTTATTTAATTGAAAATAAAATATAATTAAATTTTTGTTCACAAGGACATTTTTGTAATCTTAAAATATGAGTATAATACTAATTTTATTGCTCCTAAAGATATTTTCATCATTATGAAAGATAGTAAACATAAAAATGGGACGACGAATAACAATCTAGTTATTGATGATATTTGATGTCGGACATTTTACCTCTCAAAATTTTAGTATGGAAAATGTAAAGATATTGATTTGATGTATATATCAAATTGAATATTCCATTAAAAATAGTACCCAAGAGATTGTAAATTTAATTTCTATTGTAATCTTTTTAAAATGTAAATTCAGCTTATCATTGATAATATAAGATATAGATCATAAATATAAATGAATGAAAAACAAAAAATAGATAATTTGTTCCATAAATGGATCCTGAACATGCTGGTAAAGTATAATGATGGCCTGAATAAATTGATGGCCTCATGTGTTTTAAGTCTCTCAAACTGTTTTCTCGCCGGCGGCAAAGTCTAGATTCCCAATCCGCTCCCTGTAACGGCCACCTAACGACTCTATTTTGGCTTTGGCCCTAAGTTAGTCCACTATAATATCTGCAGAAGGAGCGTCTAACTTCCCTATTCCACTCCCTATCTCTCACAAATTGAAGCCGTCCCCTCTGCTTTCCTTCGCTTCCTTCTTCTTCTATGAGGCATAAATTGAACGCCTCTCTATCGGATCTGATCCGATCATCATCGTCTTGCGGAGCCCCTTCCTTTAATCTTGATGCTTCGTTTAATTTTCATTTTAGGTTTTCTTTTTTCTAATTCTATTTGCTTGTTTTTTGATTTTCCATTTTATTTTAGATGCTTCCTTCTTCTTCTATGAGGCATAAATTGAACGCCTCTCCATCGGATCTGATCCGATCATCATCGTCTTGCGAGCCGCTTCTTCAATTTTTATGCTTCGTTTAATTTTTATTTTAGGTTTTCTTTTTTCAAATTCTATTTGCTTGTTTTCTGATTTTCCATTTTATTTTGCAGATCTATAATCGCTTTCCGCTTCCCTGCGCTTCCTTCTTCTTCTATGAGGCATAAATTGAACGCCTCTCCATCGTCTCTGATCCGATCATCATCGTCTTGCGAGCCGCTTCCTTTAATTTATATGCCTCGTTTAATTTTTATTTTAGTTTTTTTTTTAATTCTGTTTGCTTGTTTTCTGATTTTCCATTTTATTTTGCAGATCTATATTCGCTTTGTTTGGATTTCTTTGGACGATGAATTTCTACTAGACTATGCTATTGTGTATCAGTCTCTCAAGGAGGTAATTATATTTTCTTTTCCATCTCATGTATTCGATACTATACTGCTTTTTCACTCTGTAATTTTTATGTTTGGCTTAAACTAACGCCTCAGTCGGACCGGATCATAATCGTATGCTCTCCCAACACTTACCGAGAATTCTCTGGGTTAAGGTTATTATTTATGCCCTCTTTTTTTCTATATGATTTTCGTTTATCCGTGGGTTTGATGGGTCCTTTATTTTTCCTTTATCAATTTTTTGAATCATACCCAGTATGGTCACTGCCATTAGTGACTACCAGCAGTCCTTGCAGTTCAGGGAGTTGGACTGGGAGAAGAAGAAGATTTCTATCCAGGTTATAAGGGATGGGAGAATACAGGAAGTCTCTATTTGTGACTTGGTTATTGGAGATATTGTCCAATTATCTACTGGAGACATAGTACCTGCTGATGGGATTTTTATAACAGGATACAACTTAGTGATTGACGAGTTTTTCTGGGGAGAGTGAACCTGTAAATGTATATAATGAAAAGCCTTATCTTCTTTCCAGAACTAGAGTGCAAGTGACAGCAGTTGTTATGAAGACTGAGTGGGGCAAGTTGATGGAATCTTTGAATGAGGGTGGAGAAGATGAGACAATCATTGGAAAGATTGGTTTGGCTTCTTCTGTGCTTACTTTCATTGTATTAACTGCAAGATTTCTGGTGGAGAAAATACCTAATGATGAATTCACACATTGGTCTTTAAGTGATACAATCACACTCCTGAACTACTTTGCTATCGCAGTGACTATAATCTTTCTGTTGTGGTAATCTTGTTTAATTTTTAAAGACCTCTAAATAATTATACAAGTTCTTTTTGTTATAACTCTGTTCCTGACCAATTCTTTTTTCATCTTGGTTCCTTTTTTGTTTGAGGAACTTATGAAGGATACCTACTAGAGCTTAGGTACATGTGGATTCTCTTGGTGTTTTTGGCGTCGATCAAGTAAGTATTCTGCTTTTTCTTTCTTTGCTTTCTCTTAAAATTAACATCTGCTTCTGAGTTTGGCCTAAAAGGTATATTTGCTTCTATCTTTTTTTCTCTCTATCTTTTCTATTTATATTTATGCTTCTTACTGCTCATTTGTATTAATTTGTTTTTGAATTTAGTGATTGCCATACTTGATAACTAAGAATTTACTACCCATTCTATTGGCTCAACCTGATGATACGAATGTGAGTATTCGACTTATGCAGTAGTTTTTGAGTTTTATTCTGACTCTTTGCCTGTAGAGACTTGCAATTAAATTGTTTCTGCATTTGCAATTAAATTGTTTCTGCATTTTTCTATTGCCCTTTTCCCCTTAGGTTATAACTATGTATTTTATTCTGCATTTTTATTTTGCCTGATGCCACCACTAAGATAGATTTCTCAATAGTAAACTCAGGTCTTTCTATTAATTTGTCATTATCAGTTGGAATAAAATTCGTTTTATCTAATTTGAAGCATGCAATGAGAAGGAGAGGTTTTATGGAATTCTGTGGGTGGATGATTTCAATTTCTTAAAACATGTCAAATTGATGATTCAAGTAATGCTTTTAAGTGATTTTATAACATATTAGTTTGTTCTGTTAGAATGGTATATGATGTGGAATTTTCTTGGTTGCAACAAGAATTGATGAAATTTCAAGCATTCTTCTATACTATGTGTAAGTCACCTTGCTGTGTTGGCTGAAAACTTGGTTTTTTGATACAAATGTAAGTTACAACCGATTGTTTGTTTCTTTTTTTTTTATTACGAACTAATTTTGATAAAAATTACAGTATTTATATTATTTTTTGTGTGATCATATTTCGTTTCATTCTCTGACTTGTCTCTTATTGGTCATGTGTCCAATGAAAAAGATGGTTGAAGTCGTTTCCATTGGTCGAAGATGTGATTCAGTCCATATGAGATTTGGGTTTGTAACAAGGAATACTAATATGGGTTGCTTTGTTTTTCCTTAATTTATAGCTGTTTGATTTGTTTGTTTTCTGATTCCTCGTTCGCAGATCTATATGATGGACCTTCTTCTTTCTCGCTTTGTTTGGATTTTTCCCTTGATTGCCTTGGATTTCTATGGATAATGAATTTCTATATGATTATGCTATTGTGGCGGACTTTTCTTGGTCTCTCAAGGAGGTAATCCTATTTTCTTTTCCATCTCATGTAATTGATAAGATACTACTTTTCCACTCTGTTGTTTTTGTGTTTGCCTTTTTTAAATCCTATTTCGTTTGTTTTCTAACCTCTAAATTTTAGGAATTTAATCTTCACCATTACATTTTTCTAAAAAATTTGCCTCATTGGGCTTACAATTATAACAAAGAAAGCCCACCCAACCCCACCTGTATGTGGACTCGAACCTGTGACCTCTACGATCCTATCTTCATGTCTTAACCAACTAGGCCAAGATATTTGCCACATCTCTCTCTCTCATTACATGAGAGTTCTATGTTTTTAGATAGAAACAATTGATCTTCATACTTGTAAGCTAAGATTTTACTATCCGTTCCATTGGCTCAACCTGGTAGTACTGATGTGAGTATTCGACCTATGCAGTAGTTTTATAGTTTTATTCTGACTCTGCCTGTACAGACCTGCAACCTGTATTGAAATTGTTTCTGCATGATTTCATTGTCCTGTTCTCTTTGGTTATAACTATGTATTTTATTCTGCATTTGTATTTTATTTGGCCTAATTCTGCCACCAATAAGATAGGTTTCTCAACAATTTAAATTCAGGTCTTTCTATTTTTTTGGCCTGATATTTCTTTTTGAATTAGTCTTATTCAATTGGAATCAAATCCTTTCTATCAAATTTGAAGCATGCAAATGATGCAATGATAAGAAGAGGTTTTATGATTATCTGTTGGTGGTTGATTTCAATTTATTATAACATGTCAAATTGATGCTTCAAATACTGCTTTTAAGTAATTCTATAACATGTTAGTTTGTTCTGTTCAAATGGTTTATGATGTGGATTTCTTGGTTGCAACAAGGATTGTTGGTGACACATGATGACGAAACCTGAAATATTTTAAGCATTCTTCTGTAGTTTGTGTACTGTCGCCTTGCAGTGTTGGCTGAAAACTTGGTTTTTTGATACGAAAGGCAAGTTACAACTTATTGTATATTGCAATTATTTTCTTATTAAGAATTAACTTTGATTGAAATTACAACATCAATAGTTTTTCTTGTGTGATCATATTTCGTTTCTTGCTTTGACTTGTTTCTGATTGGTCATGTTTCGTGTGTTGAAACCTGATAATTGGCATGTTCTGGTTGAATGGTATTCAAATGACATTGTTATAACCGAGTGCTAAACCAAATCATCAGCCCTTTATTTTTGGTCCTTTTTGAATCTCTTTCCTTTTGTTTTGACTAGATGGTTATGTTGGTTTTTATTTAAACATCAACTGGAATTGTATTTTAGTCTAAATGTTGGAATTTACTTAATGTTTTAATCTTGGAACCATGAGGATGGATATTGTTTATATTCTCTTATTTTGAATGTTGCTTACGGGAGATGTTGAAAATTTCATTGCCTGTCAGTCCATCTCTTAAATTTTATTTGGTCTTTGTCTATACCGTTTTCATTTGGAGAATGGAGTGATGCATCAGGAAATGATATTTTTAAAATAGAATGAAAAGAGTAATGGCAAAATGCTGGTAGCGCGGAATAAAGGTATGTCTTTGGCTATCTATTGTCTAACTTTTAATTCTCTGTTAGTGGATGTGTGTCAAATTGAATGGCAATAGTCTTCAAAAACATCTGATCATGGATTTATATGATTTGTAAATATGATATATCTTATTCATGCATGGTGCTTATTAATCCATTACTCACTCATTTTGGTTTGTGAATATGATATAAATCAGAGTTGGCTTTGGTTTATGCTTTCGGTAGATCGAAGTTTGTATGTTGGTTTCATTGAATTGATCTTGTTCGACCTTTGATCTTTCACTCTGTGTCCGTGGATCTGTGAAAAAGAGTTATTTTAATATATTTTCTTTTTTAAATAACTACCAATGCCTTTCTATGATCTTCATCTCATCTGAAGAGTTTTCTCAATTTTATCACAATTTATGTAATCTTTTCTTCCTATAACTAAATAGATTGTTTGTTAATCTTATTGTAGTGGTGATGATGTGCAATATTTTGTAGATCTCTGAATAATTTTGCAAGTTCCTTTTATTTTGAATTCTTACTGCTATAACTCTGTTTTTGACCAATTGTTTTCCCTCTCGATTCCTATTCTGTTTGAGGAACTTATGGAGGATACCTTCTAGAGCAGGTGTACATTTGGATTCTCTTTTTGTCTTCGATCAAGTAAGTATTCATATTCTTCATTCTTTATTTTCTTTTAAACTTAATCTCTGCTTCTGAGTTTGGCCTAAAGACTACTGCTATGAAGGTATATTTGCTTCTATCATTTGTTTTTCTGCCTTCTCTATTCATGCTACTGTTGAGGATTAATCTTGCTGCTTGTGTTGGTTTTGTAAGGGTACAATTTGGCGGCTTCTGACCTCTCATTTGATTGACTAGATCCTTGCATGGTAATCTGCTGGAAGGTAGGATTCCATCAGTTATTGGCCTAATGCATACTTGCTGTTTTGTGCCAATTATGATTTCTCTCAATTTTCAAGATTTTTACTTTCTTTGATTGTTTCTTTTTGAAATGATAAAATTTAATCAAATTCATTTATGTACAACATTCAAAAGTTCAGTAAATGAATTGAATTCCATGGAAAGAAATGTTTCCAAACATAAGGTTAGAAATTCCACATGTATATATGTATATGCAAGGATTTAGCTATAATCAATGAATGAAACGCCAGAATATTTCATTTTCTCAACTCTGAACTTTCTTTTCCTATCCCCTCAATTCTAATTCTGTCGCCCACTTCTTCTCTTCAAGTCTCCGTGTTCTCTTATTTAATCTAATATCCTCCTATTCCTCCTACATTCTACTTTTCCTATCAACTTTGATTCTTAAAGTTCAAGTTCGGAAATATATGCCTGGCAATTTCTTTTAGTCAAAGAGCCCTAAAGCAAAAATCAGTTTTCCATAGAGTTTGTTTATATGCAATCTTTTTCTTAGTCCTGTTTATTCATGCAGCGGTAACATATCTTATGAAATTCATAATACTCCTTTATGGCTTTATTTCCTGTTGAGGTGAGTATAATTCAATGAGGCATTATGTTATTTTCATTTTTTCAAGTGTCAGATAGTATTACAAAACAATTTGGCAGAAAAAAACTCATTGCCACTCCATATTCGTAAAATGCATTTATATTCTTACCATTTATTAGATTTTGAAAGAAATATTTTTACCTGATATATATTGTGTTACTGATCACTAATATTAAATTTATTGATGTTATTTGCAACAGAAAAACGGCACTGTGGCCGGAATATTCAATACTCTGTTGTTTTGATGATTATTACTTGGTTCTTCAATGATTTAACTTCTCCATTTTATCGGTCCTTTTCCCCTCTTCAAATACTTCATATTTTGCCTGATATGAAAATATTATTAACATATTGATTTTTCTTTGCTAGTGTAATTAACCAGGACATGACACTGATACAGTGATAGATGCCCAACCTAAATCTTGTCATATATGCATGACAATAAAAGAAGAAGACATCTTTTTTTTTACCATGGAGAGTGATCAAAATGTTGAAAAAGCTGAGCTTGAGGATGTAAGTGAACTCCGATTCATGATATTTCACCCTTTAATATATTCAATTGACTGCCCTTGAGCCATTACTACATTGCATAAAGTTTTCCTTGAGAATATTCATGGCAGTGCTCAAAGATTTAATTAGCATGCTGATCTTTTAATTGATTATGGAGTATAAAATTATAATAGTACAACTTCGTTGAACGTTTTACTCAAATTCTCTGCACCAGATTTTTTCTTTTCTTGTTTTCTTTCTCAAACATTAAGATTTTGATTCTCTTTGTTACTCAGTATCTTTATTGATTCCAATTTATTGCACATTTGAAATCTGATCATGGAGTATCAATTTTTTGGATTGAAAGGTTCCAATGCCTTTTATGAGTTTCTACTATTTTTTTTCTACCAACCTTCTCAAATAATGAAGTTCTAAACTTTTTTTTTTTCTGTATGACCATTATATCTCTTCGATTGGACTTGGTGTTCCTTGCTGCAGCTGTGCAACGTGCTTAGGAAGAAACACGAGGCTAAGAACTACGGGTTTGGGGTATTGTGAAGGATATTAATTTACTGATATTCTTCCATTAAATCTTTATTGATGTTCTTTTTCTTCCTGCTCTACTTTATGTTACAGGTTGTATCGATTTCTGCATTCCTTCACAATTAAAAATATTCATGAATTTTGCTGCTCAGCTGGTTTCTAGTTTGTCCTGATCCGGAATATGAAATGGTAGGAATGACATAAGGTACATCCTCTGCCTTAATTCATGATATTTTTTAACTACAGTTGAGGTTCTTATCTGCTTGTTGACGCATCTATTCCAATGCTCGGGAATTCAAATGGTCCTTTTTATAGCTTACAAAATGTCTTTTGGCAATGGTAAGTTGATACTCCTATTTAGTTTATGTGTTCATTTGCTCATGCGTAGTGCTTATCTGTTTCATTGGACAAGTCATTTGTTCAAATTCTATGCATGCATTGATCTGTATTAATAAATATAAGATTAACTTCACTCATTATCAGCCTTCACATGGCATTTAAAATTGAAAAGGAATATAACTAGTAATCATGTGCTTGAAGGGTCGTAAGGTTTATGAGCCTACTGTAGTATGGGAAATGTGAAAGAATATACATAGTTATACATAAAGGGTTTGAATATTGATAGTTTGTTTGATATTACGTTGGGAAGAGAAGGATTCAGCAAAACTCAAAAGAATTGTTTGAGCTCAATTGATTTCTAAATTCGTATTTTTTCCTTTGAACTTTTGTAAACTGAACTGGAATTTGCTTCCTCTTTCATTTTTCTCTATAATTAGTTCTCTGTTACTCTTGATAAATCATTTGCATTAGCTCTTAAGTTTGAGTTAGAGCAAAATTATTCTCAGTGAAGCTATTGGGAAAGTTAAACTTAATTATTAGTAAAATTTTAACGAGATTTTGGGATGTTAAAGAATAGTTGGTTAATGCACACCAGTGAAGTTAGATATTGTGTTGTTTAAGGTCAAGCTATGTAAAAAGTGTTGCAGGCTTAAATCAATTTTGCTACCTTAACAACTAGGAATCGGTTTTCAACTTTTCCAGGTCATGCAAACGCATAAATAGTATTTTACTATCTCTGATGTTTGTGGAAATCTTCTTCCATGCTTCATTGCTGTAAGATGTACACAAGAAATGTATTCTCATTTTTTCATTATTTGGTTTTAGCCTTCTGATTATGTAGATTTCGTTTTAGGTTGCAAATGGAGCTATCAGTGAGGCGGTTGAAGCTGTGCTCAGTTAGATGCTGGTCTGTCTAATCATTTTTTTTTGTTTTTTTAAGGAATTTTATACTTCAGAACCTCGTAGTTCCCCAACTTTTTTTTAGGTTGAATACTTTATTCATCTGCCTTGACTGTTTTTGCATGTAATTTGATTAAGATATTCTTTTGGTTTCCTTTTGCTCTAGCCTCAGTTAGAATTTTTATGTGATTATTTTTCGGATATTCATTTTTCCCTCTAGTGTTTTTTTTTTCAGATTGTGAAAGTTGAAACCAGCATTCATTTGTCAGGTGGATTTGATTCCCAGCAGCCAGAAGTTGTGATTTAAATCATTTAATCCATATGGGTTTTGGGTTTGTAACAGGGAATATGAATTCGGGTTTCTTTCTTTTTCCTAATTTGGTAGCTGTTTGATTTGTTTTCTGATTCCTCATTCTATTTTGCAGATCTATATGATGGATCCTCTTCTTTGTTTGGAGTTTTTCCTTTAGGGCCTTGGATTTCTTTGCACAATGAATTTCTATGTGCTATTGTGGCAGACTTTTTTTGGTTTCGCTAGGAGGTAATCCTGTTTTCTTTAACATCCCATGTAATTGATATGATACTTCTTTTTTGTTTTAATGCATTATTATTTTTATTTGTTGCTTCCTTCAATTTAAATTATATTTTTTGAAAAAAGTTTTAGATTTGTTATAGATTTGCGTTTTCATCAAAAAATAATTAACAGAATTGTTGACAGACAGAATCCTGACTGAAAATTCCTCGATTTCTTTACATGTATTTCTGACATAAATAGTTATATCGAAAGACGTAATTTCTGATGATTCTCGCGTGTTTATTACGAAATATTTTTTTGTTAGAAGAATGCATTTTTAGTGAACGATTTTAGTACGAGTCTTACAAGGTCAATGATGTGACAAATTTTTAGATGAGAAATGTTGCCTGATAAGTTTATATTATAAACTTGTGCTGATAATTTTTTTCCATAGTGTAATCAACCAGAGAATTACACTAATACAATGATATATAGCCAACTTTCTGGTCTTGCTTTGCATGATAAGAAATAAGAGACATCTTTTTTGACCATGGATGTCTAAAGAAATCAGAGAAATAAGAGACATCACAAAGTTAACAAAACTAAAGAATATGCAATAGAGCTTTAGGATGTTAGTGAACTACAATTTGCATTGTCTAGTGGTTTCCATATATGTTGTTTTTCCATGATATTTCAACCTTTTTTGTATTGAATTGCTACATTGCGTAAAGTCTTTCTGAAGAATATTCGTGGTAGTGCACGAAGATTAGCATGCTGTTCTGAACTTTACGTTATTCCAGTATGACCATTGTATATTTTCGATTAGACCTAATGTTTCTTGCTGCAGATGTGCAACATGCTTAAGAAGAAACACAAGGCCAAAGAACTTGTTTGGGCTATTGTGATTAGTAATAATTTACTGATGCTTAATCATCCAATGTTTAATGCAAAGATATTTATCCTTTATATCTTTCTTGCTAATCTTTTATCTTCTTTCTCCTACTTTTTATTTTAGGCAGTATCAAATTTCTTGTCTTCATGATTAAAAAAACTCCGAGGATCATGAAATTTACTACTCAGCTGGTTTCTAGTTGCTCCTGAACCGGAATATTAGATGGTAGGAACAACAAAAGGTAAATCCTCTGGAACTGTCTGGAATATAATGTATCTGAGCACTGTTTGTAGTTGTCATTCAATCATGATTGTTGAAATCATCCACCGAAATATGTTAATGGTACAAGCATAACTGCAGAAGTTGGATTTATGATACGAAAGGCAAGTTACCACGTATTGTGTGTTTCATATATTTTCTTATTAAAAATTAATTTTGATTGAAATTACAATATTGATATTATTTCTTGTGTGCTCATGTTTGTTTCTTAATCTGACTTGTCTCTTATTGGTCATGTTTCCAGTGAAGATCTGATAATTGCCATGTCCAGTATTTAAATGACATTGTTGTAACTGAGTTCTTAATCGATTTATTACCCCTTCATTTTGGTCCTTTTTAAATATATTTCCATTTGTTTTGACTAGATATAGGTATTCTTTCAAACATCAAATTAATTGTAATTCGGTCCTCATAGAATTGTGAGGATGGAAATTGTTTCTATTCTCTTACTTCTGAATGTTGCGTACTGGAGATTTTGAAAATTACTTTGCCTGTCATTTCTTATCTTTTAATTGGTATTGGTCCAAACTAAGTAGATAATGTTTTGTTAGGTGAATGGAGTGACGCATCTGGAGTGATAGTTTTCAAATTGAATGAAAAGAGTAACGACCAGAAGCTGGAAGTGTGGAATACAGGTATGTCTTTTGCTATCTATTGTCTAACATTTTATTCTCTGTTAGTGGAGGGCTGTTATACTGAAAAACAATAGTAATCAAACAACTGATTGTGAATTCATATGATTTTTAAAGAAGATATGTTATTCATGCATAGTGCGTATAAATCCATTACTCACCCATTTTAAATTCATAATATGATATCATACATTTGCTTTTTGTTTGAACACAAAAATAACTGATTATCATTTTGAATTCGTATATATAGCTTATAACTCCATTGCTCTCTCATTCCTGTGCTTTTTTTGTTGTAAATAAGTGTCAATAGTGTTTGTTCGTGTTATTGCATTATTGTTTGTATTTGTAGCTCCCTTCAATTCAAATTTATTTTATATTTTTTTTAAAAAAATATTTAGATTTATTACAAGAGTTTCTTTCATCATTTTCAGTAAAAATATCCGAAAGAATTGTTGACAGACAGATAATCCTTTCCTGACTGAAAATTCAGCAATATCCTAACATGTTTTTCTGAAAGAAGTAATTATATCGGAATTCAGTATGAAACAAAATTTCTGATGATTTTTGCGTTTTTATAATGGATTTTTTGTTGGAAAAACGCATTTTTGAAGAACAGTTTAAATACAGGTCTTACAAGGTCAATGATTCGTTTCAATGAACTGACAGATATTTAGATGAAAATTGTTGCATGATAAGTTAAAGTTATTAACTTCTCCGGTTAATTTTTTCCATAGTGTAATAAACCAGAGAATGACATTAATACAATGATATATACCCAATTAATTCTTGTCTTGATACAAGAAAGAAGAAGAAATCTTTTTGACCATGGAGTTTGATCAAAATTTTCAAAAAGCTGGAGTATACGCGAAAGAGCTTGAGGATGTAAGTGAACTGTGATTTACGTTTCTAGTGGTTTTCAATATGAGCTATTTCCCCATGATGTTTCAACCTTTTTTGTATTCATTAGTCTTTCCAAAAAATATTTGTGGTAGTGCACAAAGTTATAGTTAGCATGCTGCTCTTTTAATTGATCTTGGAGTTTTAGAATTATATTCATCCAAATTCGTTGAATGTTTGACTCAAATTGTCTGCTCCAGATTTCTCTTTTCAAATATTCTTTTTCAACAATCAAGATTAAAGGCCATTCAAGTAGGTATTTTTATTCAGATTCTCTTTGTAACTCAGTAGCTTTGTTGACTGACCCACCATAGGTCATACATAGGGGAAAACAATTTTGTTATATTTTTCCAGTTTACTACACATTCTCCAGTTGCCATTTTGATATATGATCACAAAATATAAAATTTTTAGTTTGAAAGATTCCTATACCTTTTATAGGTGTATTATTTTTATTTCTCTCAACCTTCTAATATAATGAAGTTCTTAACTTAAAGTTTTTCCAGTATGACCATTGCATATTTTTTGATTAGACCTAATGTTTCTTGCTGCGGATGTGCAACATGTTAAGAAGAAACACGAGGCCAAAGAATTAATTGTTTGGGCTATTGAGAATATTTATCATTTAATGGTGCTTAACCATCCAATGTTTGTGCAAAGAAATCCATCCATTATATCTTTATTGCTGTATTTGGTAATATCGAATTGCTGTATTTGGTAATATCCAATTTCTGTATTCCTTCATGATTAAAAAAACACTCGAGGATTGAGAAATTCTCTGTTCAGCTGATTTCTAGTAGCTCGTGATCTAGAATATGAAACGGTAGGAACAACAAAAGGTAAATCCTTTGCCTTTACTTTCTTGGTCTATTTTTAAGCACTCCTCTTTTTTTATATTCAGATTTTAGAAAATTAATGTGGAATGGAAAAGTCACGTAGTGTCTATAGTTTCTTCTCTCTCCTGGTTTTGTTTGGAAGATAACATATCTGAATTTTTATGTTGTTGGACTGTTTTTCGTAGTTGTCATTGCAACATTATTGCTGAAACTATCTACCAAAATTTATTAATGGTACAAGCATTAATTGGACCAGTTGTTTCTTTTTCTGATGACATAAACTTTTGACCAGTTCAGGTTTTTTTTGTAATCTCCCCTGTCTCCACTTTGAAATTTTTCATAATCTCTTTTATATGCACTCTCTTTCCTAACACTTCTTTATCTACTGTTGAGGTAAGTCTAAAAAGCTATAATGTGTCATGCAATTTTTCATTTTACAAGTGTTAGATGTTGATATAAAACAATTTGGCATGAAAAAATCCCTGTGCTCCATATTCATAAACTGCATCTAGATTCTTCCCATCTGTTCATATATATATGCTGATTTTCCCATGATATTTTCACCCTTTAATATATTTCAAATATTGATTGCTATTAATGCATTACTGCATTGCATAAAGTTTTCCCTGATAATATTCATGGTAGTGCTCAAAGATTTAATTCTTTTAATTGATTATGGAGTATAAAATTAGAATAGTACAGATTCGTTGAATGATTTACTCAAATTGTCTGCACCAGATTTTTCTTTTCATGTATTCTTTATCAAACATTAAGATTTAGTGGTCCTTTAAGTCAGTATTTTTTAATCTGATTCTCTTTGTTACTCAGTATTTTTATTGACTGACCCAACATAGGTCATGGGGAAAATAAATTTGTTTCTGTTTTTTAATTTATTGCACATTTGAAATCTGATCACGGAGTATCAATTTTTTAGATTGAAAGGTTTCTATGCCTTTTACGAGTTTCTACTATTCTTATTTCTACCTACCTTCTCAAATAATGAAGTTTTGAACTTTTTTTTCCGTTTGACCATTATATATCTTCGATTGGACTTTTTGTTCCTTGCTGCAGTTGTGCAACGTGCTTAAGAAGATACACGAGGCCAAAGAACTATTGGTTTGGGCTATTGTGAAGAAAAATCATTCACTGATTCCTTCCATTAAATCTTTATTGATGTTCCTTTTCTTCTTGCTCTACTTTATGTTTCAGGTAGCATCAAATTTCTGTATTCCTTCACAATTAGAAACATTCAAGAACTTTGCTGCTCAGCTAGTTTCTAGTTTCTCCTGATCTGGAATATGAAACTGTAGGCACGTCGTAAGGTACATCCTCTGCCTTTACACTTCTAACGGCATTCATGATACTTTTTATCTACCGTTGAGGTTCTTATCTGCTTGTTGACACACCTGTTCCAATGCTCGGGAATTCAAAGGGTCCTTTTTATAGCTTACAAAAGGTCTTTTGGTAATGGTAAGTTGATACTTCATTTGGCTTCTGCGTTCATTTGCTCATGCGAAGTGCTTATCTGTTTCATTGGACAAGTCATTTGTTCAAATTTTATGCATGCATTGATCTGTATTAATAAACATAAGGTTAACTTCACTCATTATCAGCCTTAACATGGCATTTAAAATTGAAAAGGAATTTAACTTAGTAATCATGCCTGAAGGGTCGTAAGGGTTATGAGCTTATTAGTATGGGAAATGTGAAAGAATATACATAGTTACATTAGGGGTTTGAATATTGATAGTTTGTTTGATATTGCGTTGGAAATGTTTTTTGTGGGAAGAGAAGGATTCAGCAAAACTCTAAAGAATTTTTTGAGCTAAATCGATTTCTAAATTCCTATTTTTTCCTTTGAACTTTGATAAACTAATCTGGAATTTGCTTCCTCTTTCATTTTTTTTCTATAATTTGTTCTCTGCTACTCTTGATAAATCTTTTGCTTTGGCTCTGAAGTTTGAGTTAGAGATTGGTTCAACATTATTCTCAGTGAAGAGATTGGGAAAGTTTAACTTAATTATTAGCAAAATTTTAACAAGATTTTGGGATGTCAAAGAGTAGTTGGTTAATGCACGTTTGCACACCAGTGAAGTCAGATATTGTGGTGTTGAAGGTCAAGCTAATTTTGATGTAAAAAATGTTGCACGCTTAAATCAATTTTGCTAACCTTAACTAGGTATCGTTTTTCAAATTTTCCAGGTCATGCATACACGCATAAAATGTATTTCACTATCTATGATGTTTGTGGAAATCCTATTCCATGCTTCATTGCTTTAAGATGTACAAGAAATGTATTCTCATTTTTTATTAGTGAGGCGGTTGAAGCTGTGCTCAGTTAGATGCTAGTCTGTCTAATCAATTTTTTTGTTTTTTAAAGGAATTTTATACTTATGAACCTCGTAGTTCCCCAACTTTTTTTAGATGGAATACTTTATTTATCTGCCTTGACTGGTTTTGCATGTGATTTGATTAAGTTATTCTTTTGGTTTCATTTTGCTCTAGCCTTGGTTAAATTTTCATGTCATTATTTTTCGGATATTCATTTCTCCTCCAGTGCTTTCTTTTTTCAGATTGTGAAAGTTGAAACCAGCATTCATTTTTCAGGTGGACTTGATTCCCAGCAGCTAGAAGTTGTGATTTAATCAATATGGGTTTGTAACAGGGAATATCAATATGGGTTTCTTTCTTTTTCCTAATTTTGCAGCTGTTTGATTTGTTTTCTGATTCCTCGTTTTATTTTGCAGATCTATATGATGGATCCTCTTCTTTGTTTGGAGTTTTTCCTTTAGGGCCTTGGATTTCGTTGTACAATGAATTTCTATGTGCTATTGTGGCAGACTTTTTTTTGGTTTCGCAAGGAGGTAATCCTGTTTCCTTTAACATCTCATGTAATAACATCTCATGTAATTGATATGATACTTCTTTTTCGTTTTAATGCATTATTATTTTTATTTGTAGCTTCCTTCAATTTAAGTTTTATTTTTTGAAAAAAGTTTTGGATTTATTATAGATTTGCATTTGCATCAAAAAATATTTAACAGAATTGTTGACAGACAGAATCCTGACTGAAAATTCCTCGATTTCTTTATACGTTTTTTTGACAGAAATAGTTACATTGAAAGACGTAATTTCTGATGATTTTCGCGTGTTTGTTACAGAATTTTTTTTGTTAGAAGAATGCATTTTTAGTGAACGGTTTTAGTACAAGTCTTACAAGGTCAATGATGTGACAAATTTTTAAATGAGAAATGTTGCCTGATAAGTTTATATTATAAACTTGTGCTGATAATTTTTTTCCATTGTGTAATCAACTGGAGAATTACACTAATACAATGATATATAGCCAACTATTTCTGGTCTTGCTTTGCATAATAAGAAAGAAGAAGACATCTATTTGACCATGGAAATTTATCACAATGTTGAAAAAACTAAAGAATATGCAAAAGAGCTTTAGGATGTTAGTGAACTACAATTTACATTGTCTAGTGGTTTCCATATATGTTGTTTTCCCCATTATATTTCAACCTTGGTTGTATTCCATTTATTGCTCTGGTTGAATTGCTACATTGCATAAAGTCCTTCCGAAGAATATTCGTGGTAGTGCACAAAGATTTAGTTAGCATGCTATTCTGAACTTTACGTGTATGACCATTGTATATTTTCGATTAGACCTAATGTTTCTTGCTGCAGATTTGCAACATGCTTAAGAAGAAACACAAGGCCAAAGAATTTGTTTGGGCTATTTTGAATAGTAATAATTTACTGGTGCTTAATCATCAAATGTTTGATGCAAAGATATTCATCCTTTATACCTTTCTTGCTAATCTTTTATCTTCTTTCTCCAACTTTCTATTTCAGGAAGTATCAAATTTTTGTCTTCAGGATTAAAAAAATTTCCATCATGAAATTCGCTACTCAGCTGGTTTCAGTTGCTCCTGAACCGAATATTAAATGGTAGGAACAAAAAATGGTAATCCTCTGCCTTCACTTTTCTTGATCTATCTATAAGCACTTTCCTCTTTTTTTTGTTCAATTTTTGAAACTTAATTTGGCATGCAAACATAACGTAATATCTACTGGTTCTCTTCTTTCCTGGTACTGTTTGGAATATAACATATCGGAGCACTGTTTGTAGTTGTCATTCAAACGTTATTGTTGAAACTATCTACCGGAATATGTTAACAGTACAAGCTAACAACAGTTGGTTTTTTGATACAAAAGGCATGTTACTACGTATTGTGTGCTTCATTTATTTTCTTATTAAAAATTAATTTTGATTGAAATTACAATATTGTTATTATTTCTTGTGTGCTCATATTTGTTTTTTAATCTGACTTGTCTCTTATTGGTCATGTTTCCAGTGAAGATCTGATAATTTGCATGTCCTGTATTCAAATGACATTGTTGTAACTGAGTTCTTAGCCAATTCATGACCCTTTCATTTTGGTCTTTTTAAATATATTTCCATTTCTTTTGACTAGATGATTATGTAGGCATTCTTTCAGACATCAAATGAATTGTAATTTGGTCCGAATGCTGGAATTTTTTTTAATGTTTTAATCATAGAAGCGTGAGGATGGAAATTGATTCTATTCTCTTACTTTTGAATATTGCGTATGGGAGATGTTGAAAATTACGTTGCCTGTCAATTCATTTCTTTTCTTTTAATTGTTATTTGTCCAAACTAAGTAGAGATTGTTTTTGTTAGGTGAATGGAGTGATGCATCTGGAGTGATATTTTTCAAATTGAATGAAAAGAGTAACTACCAAATGCTGGAATTGCGGAATACAGGTATGTCTTTGCTTATCTATTGTCTAACATTTTATTCTCTGTTAGTGGAGGGCTGTTATATTGAATGGCTATTGTATTTAAACAACTGATTGTGAATTTATATGATTTTAAATAAGATATATGTTATCCATGCATAGTGCTTATAAATCCATTACTCACCCATTTTAAATTTGAAATATGATATCATACATTTGCTTTTTTTTAACACAAAAATAACTGATTATCATTTTGAATTTGTATATATATATCTTATAACTCCATTGCTCTCTCATTCCTGTTTTCTGTAAATAGGTGTCAATAGTTTTTGTTTGTGTTAATGCATTATTGTTTGTATTTTCAATTCAAATTTATTTTATATTATTTAAAAAAATTCAGATTTATTACAAGAGTATCCGTCGTCATTTTTGTCAAAAATATCTGACAGAATTGTTGACAGACAGATAATCCTTTCCTCACTGAAAATTCAGCAATATCTCAACACGTTTTTCTGAAAGAAGTAATTCTATAAAAATTCCGTATGTAATGAAATTCTGATGATTTTTGTGTTTTTATAATGGATTTTTTGTTAGAAAAACGCATTTTTGGAGAACATTGTAAGTACAGGTCTTACAAAGTCAATGATTTGTTTTAATGAAGTGATAGATTTTTACGTGAAAAATGTTGCATGATAAGTTAAAGTTATTAACTTCTCTGGATATTTTTTCCCATAGTGTAATCAACCAGAGAATGACATTAATACAATGACATATACCCAAATAATTCTTGTCTTGATATAAGAAAGAAGAAGAAATCTTTTTGACCATGGATAGTGATCATATGTTGAAAAAGCTGGAGAATATGCAACAGAGCTTGAGTATGTAAGTGAACAGTGATTTACATTTCTAGTTGTTTTCAATATATGCTATTTTCCCATGATGTTTCAACCTTTGTTGTATTCATTCTATAGTCTACCCAAAGAATATTTGTGGTAGTGCACAAAGATATAGTTAGCATGCTGCTCTTTTAATTGATTTTGGAGTTTTAGAATTAGAGTTCAGAATTATAATAATTATCCAAATTTGCTGAACGTTTCACTCAAATTGTCTGCTCCAGATTTCTCTTTTCATATATTCTTCCTCAACAATTAAGATTAAAGGCCATTCGAGTAGGTATTTTTATTCAGATTCTCTTTGATACTCTTTAGCTTTGTTGACTGACCCACCATAGGTCATAGGGGAAACCAAATTTTTTATAGTTTTCCAGTTTACTACACATTCTCCTGTTGTCATTTTGATATATGATAAAACAGAATGTAATTTTTAGTTAGCTTCCTATACCTTTTATAGGTGTCTACTTATCTTATTTGTCCCATTCTTCTAAAGTAATGAAGTTCTGAAAAACTTATTCCAGTATGACCATTGTATATTTTTCGATTGGACCTAATGTTTCTTGCTACAGATGTGCAACATGTTAAGAAGAAACACGATGCCAAAGAACTAATTGTTTGGGCAATTGAGAATATGTAACATTTAATGGTACTTAACCATCCAATATTCGATACAAAGAAATCCATTTATTATATCTTTATTTCTGTGTTTGGTAGTATCGAATTTCTGTATTCCTTCATGATTAAAAACACTTAGGATCGAGAAATTTGCTGCTCAGCTGGTTTCTAGTTGCTCCTGATCTAGAATATGAAACGGTAGGAACAACAACGGGTAAATCCTCTGCCTTTACTTTCTTTGTCCATGTTTAAGCACTTTTCTCTTTTTTATTAAGATTTTAGAAATTTAATGTGGAATGCAAAATTCACGTTGTGTCTACAGGCTCTCCTCTTTCCTGGTATTTTCCGGAATATACAATATCTGAATTTTTATGTTGTTGGACTGTAATTCGTAGTTGTCATTGCAACATTATTGTTGAAACTGTCTACCAAAATTTATTAATGGTACAGGCATTACATGTACCAGTTGTTTCTTTTTTTGATGACATAAACTTGACCAGTTAAGGTTTTTTTCGTAATCTCCCGGTCTCCAAGTTGAAATTTTTTGTAATCTATTTTGTATGCACTCTTTTTCTTAAATTTCTATTTCTTCATACAGCTGTAAGTGGTAACATGTCTTATGGAATTCGTAACACTCCTTTATCTACTGTTGAGGTAAGTCTAAAGCTATAATGCTTCATGTAATTTTTTATTTTTCAAGTGTTTGATGTTGATACAAAACAATTTGGCATGAAAAAATCCCTGTGCTCCGTATTCATAAACTGCATCTAGATTCTTCCCATTTGTTAGATTTGCAAAGATTATTTTCACATTATATAGATTACGTCACTAAACACTAAAATGAATTTATTGCAATAAGTGATATTATTTGCAACAAAGATACAACACTGCAGCCAAAAGTTTCAATATTTGTTTTCATGATTCTCCTTGGTTCATCAATATTTTTTCTTCTCCATTTTAGAGGGCTTCTTCCCTCTTCATATTTATAGTACTGGGACAGATATTCAAATTCATTTTTAATTGATCTAATGTTTTTAAAACCCTTAAACATTTTGTAGGGTTAATCTACTTCTACATTGGGCGGCATAGGTTGTATACCTTGTTTAGGCAATTTTAAGAGTCCTTTTGGAGCTTGCAAAAGATCTTTATACCATGGTAAGTTGATATCATACTTGGCTTATGTGTTCATCTGCTCATGGGAAGAACTTATCTTCTAGCAATTATTTGTAAAAATTGTATGCATGCATTGATAAGTATCGTTCAGATTGCTTTACTGAATACTAATATTAAATTTATTGCAAGGCCTAATGCATAGTTTGCCCCCTGAGCTTCGCCTCAAAAGCCAAATGACCCCTTGAACTTGCAAAAATGCACCAGTCCCCCCCCCAACTTTTAAAAAACGCACCAATTCACCCCTGATTGCCATGTGTCAACTTCTGGTGGAGAGAGAGAAATGATATATTTGACAAGTCAAACCAACTAGAAGGTGACACGTGGTCTTTTGGGGGCAAATTGGTGTTTTTTTACAAGTTGAGGGGGTAACCGGGTGCTTTTTAAAATTCAAGGGTCATTTGGCTTTTGAGGCCAAGTTTAGGGGTCAAATCATGCATTATAAGCCTTATTGCAATAATTGATATTATTTGCAACGGAGATACAACACAGTGGCCAAAAGTTTCAGTATTCTGTTGTTTTGATGATTTACCTTGGTTCATCAATATTTTTTCTTCATTTGAGAGGGCAGGGCTTCATTCCTGTTCATATATATAATACTTGAACCATCAATAGAAGTCGTTTTTATCTGTTTACTAGTGAGATGTGCTACTGTTGTTTTTATAACTATTCTGTTCATTCACATAGCTGAAGATGATAGGTTTTTTTAATTCTGTTCCATATACTTTTACATGCTGAAAGTGCAGATGTGACTTATCTGGCCCATTTGCATGAAGTGACGTATTGATAATCAGGAAAACTAGTGAATGAGGCAATTTTTTATCATAATTTGTCTAAAACCCCTTAAACATAGTGCATGGTTAATCTATTTCTACATACTGGCTTAGGTTGTAACCTTGTTGAGGCCACTTTTCAAATGCTTGGGAAGTTCAAAAGTCCTGTTAGAGCTTCCAAAAGATCTTCTAGCAATGGTAACTTGATATCATATCTGGCTTATCCGTGCATCTGCTCATGGTAAGTACTTATCTTTCAGCAATTATTTGTACAAATTGTATGCATGCCTTGTGAAGCTTTGATTGAGAAAGTTGAAACTTAATTACTGAAAAAATTTAAACTTAATTTGGGATGTTAAAAAGTTGGTTAATGCACACCAGTGAAGTCAGATATGGTGTTGTTGAAGGTCAAGCTATGATGTAAAAAACGTTGCACGCTTCAATCAATTTTGCTAAACATAACTACTAGGTATTGTTTTTTCACTTTTCCAGGTCATGCGGAAGCATCAAAAGTGTTTTTCCATCATGATTGTGGAAAGCTTCTTCCATACTTCATTGTCATAAGATGTATACCAAAGAAATGTTTTCTTATTTTTTATCATTGGTATAATCCATCTGATCATGTAGATTTCTTGTTAGGTTGCAAATGGAGCGATAGGTAAGATGGTTGAAGATGTGCTCAGATAGATGCTGGCTAATTTTTTTTTTCTGAGGAAATGATTCCTTATGAATCTCTTAGTTCCCGTACACATGTAGCTATCATATCTGCTCGTTGAGAATGAAAAATATGCACCAGGCAATGACTAAATTAAACAAAATGTAGTAGACATATATTGAACTAAATTACTGAAGCTAATTATTTGAAAGAGTTTGTTTGCAATGTGACGTTGCATTTTTTTGTCCAAATAAGATCTCAGAATAAACAATATGTTCTTTGACCATTGAATGCAATTGAATTTTTTCAGGATGGTTTGGGTGACACAATTAGGGTGTCATTAACAGAACCTACAGAGAAGGAAATAGATCCTTGCAGAAGGTTGGCCAACAAAGCATCCGCTGTTCAACAAAGAGTTGTAAGGCTTGTGAAAGCTTTTGCAGATAACATGCTTAAGTAGAATAAGTTCTATCATACAATACTTAACTAATTCTGATAGGAACTTTTCCCTTCAGGCACCCTCTGAAGAAAAGCATAGACATTTTGACTTCCAGCGCTGGTCTGGTCAATTGCCCGCTTAAAAGGAGGTTAGACTTTAACTTAAGAAATTCAGTAATAGCCATATTATCTCTTATTTGAGATCTGCCAATAAATGGCTTATTCTCACTCATTTATAGGGTGAAGAGGTGGATTATAGAGGCGTTTTGCATTTTGGTGGCTCAGTTCATATGTCAGTTTCCTTTTATCAGTTAAAGGCTGCAGCTTTTCTCTATTTTCACAAGTTTTCTGAAGTTGAGGCTTGTATTATGAAGTTGAATTTACTATCCTCTCTCTTTTTTCAGGCACCCGAACTTCTATGCAAGTCTCTTGCTGCGAAGCTTAGTTCTTTAACATATGCAGTGAGTGCTGATTTCTAGTACTGTCTCTGTGTAGTCTAATATTAATTAACTGTTTTAGGTACAAGAAGATATCATTTGGATTGATTTAGAAGGGCATGAACTGCTTGAATATTATGCATCAAAAGCTGTTATTTATGCATACACCTAAAGGAGGGCAACATAGATAACGGATAGGTTATTGAAAATGAGGATAAATTCAAACGGGTATGTTGTTCCACCTTCACTTTATCTATGAGCTTTTTTCTGTAAGCTTTATGTTATTCTGTCATGAGTTTTATATAAAATTCTGATTATAGGAGAATAAGGTTTCTGGAAAAAAGAGTTGAAATGCTGCGAACTGATAGCTGATTGTTACAAAACTTTTACGCGTCGCCTTTCATGATTTTGTTATTTCTCCTCCTTTTTGCACTGGTTATTGATTTTGATTTTCTAAATCATTCTGTCAGTGCCTTTAATTAAGCATTCAGGCTTTACCATTGTTGACTTGTTTAAAATATTCAGAATTTGCTGGCTCTGGGATCTGCATTATTACTTGGAAAACTCAACCATAGATGGTATTTAATTTATCAAGTAGAGCCGACGAGCTTTACAAACAGGTTTAGTATTTTGCATTTTCTTTTGTTGATTTAAGTTTTAAGATCTGTAGTTTCTCAGTTTGCTACTTTTTGTAATTTGGACTCTGGATAGAAATAATTATTGAATCATTATGTGTATGTTGGGTGATTTATAGATATGAAAATATCTGTATAATCTGTGGATTTTTATAATCTTTTTAGTTTAAATAAACATACAGTTGGCATAAAAACCAAGGATATTGAAAGGAGAAAGGAGAGAGATAATGATTGGTAGAATATAATCATATATGAAAATTAAATTGATTTTGAGGCAACCATCCATATATTTGTATGTATTCTGTTGAGATGGGGTGTACAAATGGCATGTGTTTTTGTGGTGTTTACTATTTACTTACTACTGGTTTCCTATTTTAGGCTGGAAATCTTCAGTTGTCATATATATCTGTTGAAATTGCCTATGGTCTAGTGCGGATAACAATGTTCCTTTAGGTCAACTCACTATCATTTGTTTTTCTTTTTCTTTCATTACTTTTGCTATGAGCTCAACCCTTGTTTAACTTCATATTATATCAATTGTGCGGACCATTTTTAAGAAAGTTTAGTATGCTGACGGGATTACATATGGAGAGTTCTTAGAAAATTTGAGTTCCTATATCTTTTGTTGATTCATCATTTTATCAGCCTTTGATAATTCCCTGCTAATTTTCGTTAAATTTCAAATTGGTATTTACCTTTTGTCTAAGTTTTTTATCTCGTCAAACAAATATCATTTGCAATGTTCAGTCACCTTTTTAGATTGATCTTTTGTTAGTTTCTAGGACATGAAGCTACTTTTCCATTACCAATGAAGAATTTTTGCAACCATTTAGGTTAAAGCAAATTATGCAGGTATTAGAAAAATGAGTTTCTTTTCTCCTTTCCTAATGCTTTTTCGTTCTTATTCTGTTATCTATTTGTGAAAATGTATGTCATCTGGCCTGCTCTTAAATTTAAAGGTTTGCATTGAGAATCTCTGCAGCAAATGAGGTCGAAATTCGAGGACCTCTGGTTTCGAAGGCCTTTGATGTGCAAGAACACACTACAAAGGTTTATCTTTTCTATTTGTTCCTCTGTGAATATGAAGCTATTTCATATTGGTTATGATATTGTGTGTCACTCGACGAAAAACATATTTATGAATTGATGGGAAGGTTAAAATTGGTAATCAAATTGAAAGGGTATTAATTTGAAAGACAAGTTAGAATTTAAAAATCAATAATTAAAAGTTAGAGAAAAAGTAGGAGATTGATCTTTTGGACTTGGAACTGGGATGAGAAAAAGGGGTCTTTCTAGCTTGAAGAAGATTTCAAGGTCTGTTAGAACAATACGCTTCATGTATCTCGGTACCCCTTAAATTTCCTTCCAGATTCTGGTACTTTTTTTAAAATGACTTAATATCTCTTAACACAGGAATGTGGAAGTAAGCAAAACTCACTTCAATGTGGAAAGGCATTTAAGAAATGTCTGTTCTATTGGAATGAAAGAATGTACGTAGGTGGATACTCATAGGCATTTAGGCTTTGCCAGTTTTGACTTGCTCAAATTATCAAGAATTTGCAGGCTCTGGGATCTGCATTATTACTTAGAAAACTCAGCCGTATATAATATCTATCAAGTAGAGCTGATGAGATTTACAACCAGGTTTTGTATTCTGCATTTTCTTTCGCTTATTTGAGTTGTAATATCTATAGTTTCTAAGTTTGCTACCTTTAGTGATTTGGACTCTTGGTAGAAATAATTATTGCATCATTCTGTATTTTGGGTGATTTATAAATATGATAAAATATGTGTTAGCTATGGATTTTAATAATCTTTTTAGTTAAAATAAACATAAAGTTGGTATAAGAACCGAGGATACTGAAACGAGAAAGGAGAGATAATAATTGTTAGGATAGAATCATAGATGAAAATTAAATTCTATGTAGAGGCAACCATCCATTTGTATGTTTTCTGTCGTGATGGGGTGTACAAATGACATGTGATTTAATGGTGTTTACTATTTACTCACTACTTGTTTCCTGTTTTAGGCTGGACGTGTTCAATTGTCCCCTTATCTGTTGAAATTACCTATGGTCTTGTGCGGATACCAATGTTCCTTCTAGTCAACTCACTATCATTTGTTTTCTTCCATGAGCTCAACCCTTTTTAATTTCATATTATATTCAATTTGCAGACCATTTCAAGAAAATTTAGTATACCAAGCCTTTGATAATTCACTGCTGTTTTTCTTTTATTTCAAATTGGTAATTGGTATCTACTTTTTTCTAACCTTTCGATCCTGTCAAACTAATTTCCGTTACAATGTTCAGTAAACTTTTTAGATTGATCTTTTGTTAGTTTTTAGGACTTGGATCCTTGGAACTTACATACTTTTCCATTTCCAATGAAGAATTTTCGCAATTATTTAGGCTAAAGCAAATTATTCCGAGGCGTTGAGTTTGAAAAATAAGTTCCTTTTTCCTTTCCTAATGTTTTTTTCGTTTATCCAATTATCCATTTGTTAATATGTATGTAATCTGGACTGCTCTTACATATACAGGTTTGCATTGAAGAATCTCTGCAGAAAATTAGGTCGAAATTCGAGGACCTCCGGTTTCGAAGGCCTTTGATGAACATGGACACCCTACAAAGGTTTTTCTTTTTTCTTTTTCCTCTGTGAATATAAGTCTATTTCATGTTGATTATGATATCGTGTGTCACTTGACGAAAATCTTTTTTGTGACGTGATGGAAAATTTAAAATGGGTAATTAATTTGCAAGGGTACTTATTTAGAAGATAAGTTAGTACATTAAAAACCAATAATTAAAAGTTACAAAAAAAGTAGAAGAAAAAATAAAAAATAATGTATGTGGTGGTAGTAATCATGAGGGGTAGTTAAGGAGACAAAATCTCAGTTTGTGTAGATATTTTGCTCGTTTTAGGAACTGATTTTCACCATTCGTTAAAAAAATCATGAAATCGATCCCTGGCCTTTTCATCATCTAATGAGTTTTTTAATAGCTTCATGTCCCTTGAAAACTTTGATCTTTTTGTTCTTAAAAACAACTTGTGCATCTTTTCCATGTTTCAACATGTCTCTTATTAGGGTACTCTTGAATTATTGTACTGAAACATAATTTTTGTATTGTATCTCATCGTATTTAGGATTGTAAGAATATTAATTGTACTATAATCTCGAGTGGCATGGATTCAGGATTTTGAACATTAATCAATTAATTGGGCCAATTACATCTACACTTACAGATTCCAAACTTGAAGATTTTGTAAATTTCCTTGATCACTATTTCTTTGTATGATTCTTTGTTACTCTGCAATCTTAATTTTCAAGCTGTGTTTCAGAGATCTAGCATAGAACAAACTCTGTGGGATATACCTAGAACAATCTACTAGAATGAAGTTTTGTGTGTCTGTAAGTATAAACTGATTCAATGTGATATAAATCATCTATCCAGTTTGTATATTCTCTGATTCAACTCACTCTTGCTTAGTATGTTCTCATGAATTAGACTTGAGCGTCTTTTTTTTCCCATTGTTAGAGGTTTGTAGTGGTACAATTTGGTGGGTTCACTCTCTTTAGATATGCGCCAGCTGCTAGGCTGTGCTATTTTTAAGTATCAGATCAAAACTGTCTCTATAAGAGGTTTCTCTTTATCTTAGCAATAGCATTTTGCCATGTCTTCTTCCCATGTGACATCTACTGGCCTACTGCAGTGATGTGAGAAACAACTACTTGACTTGGAGAATTTCGCAAAATATTGGCAACTGTATCCAGGTCTTGCGTGTACTTCATCCACCTCTGTGAATTCAAATTTAAGTTATTGTTTTTGTGCTTAATTGGAAGTTACATTTTCAACTCAGCTGGTGGGGACTTGTCCTACGATTGGCTGAATGGCGAAACTCTGTGCAACATTTTTTTATAAGTTGTCACATTGTACTTGCTTGCACTTTGTGTAATTGTTCATAGATTTGAATTCCGATTCAAAAGTATAACTTGTTTATCTAGATGTTTTGACCCCTCGTTTGATTGACTAGATTTGCAAGGTATTCTGCTGGAAGGTAGGATTCCATCAATTATTGGCCTAATGCATGCACTTGCTGTACTGTGAGTTTGTCAATTATGATTTCTCCGGATTTTTAATTTTTTTTTATTTTTCGGCATTGTTTCTTTTTGAAGGAATTCATTTTGATTATATTCATTTTATGTACAACATTCAAAAGTTTGTTATATATAAAATGAATTAAATTGAATTCCATGGAAAGAAATGTGCAGATCAATCTGATTGAGCAGATTCCACGGCTTATGTGGTGCAGGCCGCTCTCAGAGCCCCAGGTTGCTCTTACACATTTTAATTTTTTTAATCGAAGAAAGTTTCAGTTTCTCAATTTAAGCAATGTAATCCATCATATTACTCTTCGCTCCTGAAATACTGAATTGTAGAAGGTTCTGTATGGGTTAATGTGTTGTGATTGAAACCAGTTACTATTTTGTGAGTATTCACATTTCTGTGACAAGGCTGAGAAGATACTGTCGCAAGAATGCAACATTCAGGTTCAGTTATTTGCCAATTTCGTTTCGAAGTATAAAAGTGAATAGTTTTTCAATTGGGTGGTATTTGGAATTTTTTCGTGCTTCTGCTTCATCTGCTCAATGGGATGATGGGTTCAGAATTGTTTTATTTGAAAGTTGTTGATCTTAGAATATAATTTCTTTTACAAAAAAAGAACATGTTTTTTCGAAAATTTATTTTATTATGTCATCTTTACTTTCAACGCCTTCCAAGCATATATAATATATGCAATTGAGAAGCCAATATCAACTTAAAATTCTAACATCCTTCCTGAATTTCAGGCTTCCAGCCTGTGAAAAGTCCTGTGACTATATGTGGTGACAGTCACTGACAATTTCGTGATCTTGTATAACTTTTTCGAATAGGAGGGAAGGTATTAATTTTATTCATACTATAATGAACTTTCATACTTTTGTTTCAATTCTATATCATGCTTGTGTGCTTATTTTTTCACTTTGCAATTACATTTAGGGCAACTTACAAAAATTACTAAAAACATAGTTTGAATTTCTAATTATCTTTCTTACCTTTTCCTATTGCTTACATCGTTTGTTTTATATTTTCTTAACTTATTTTGCAGTTAGCTCTTAAACCGGTTATTTTTTTTACTTGTTTAGACTTATTTGTTCGTCTCATTTTGATCTTCGAAATGTCATCTATTGTGATACACTTTTTCGAAATTTGTTTTCAAACTGTTCGCTATATGTTAGGAGCCTGGTAGAAATAATTTTTCAACTGTTCGATTTGTATTAGGAACTTTATATTTTATTAGAAGTTTGTTCATTCCACCAAGTTTATGTTTGTACATGATTTCTGCTATATTTCAGAAATTTACCAGGATCCCACCAGATTCCTTTAAAAACTTTTTTTCAACTGATAGACACCTGATAGGAATCTTATATATTATTAAAAGTGTGTTTAATCAACCAAGTTTATGTTTGTGTCAGGATACTACTATATATTATATATATACTAGTATTTTACTAGATACATTCAAAACTTTTTTTCCAATTGTTCAATATCTGGTATGTTTCTTGTATTTCATTGAAAGTGTGTTTAATCAACCAAATTTATGTTTGTACCATGTTTGTAATATATATATATATATATATATATATATATATATATATATATATATATATATATATTAGCATTTTACCAGATACATTCAAAAAATACATTTCTTATATTTCATTGAAAGTGTAATTAGTCCATCAAGTTTATGTTTGTACCAAGTTTCTATTACATATCATAAATATACCACCATCCTACCATGTAGCTATCAGATTATGTTGAATTATAACAGAATTTCAAACATAATACCAACCCCTACCAGGTTCCTATCAGATACCAAACGGCCGAATAAAGTTTTGAAAAAAGTATATCACATAGAATGATGTTTCGAAGATAAAAATGAGACGAACAAAAAAACTCTAAGGCGGCATGTCAAAGAAAACCAAACCGTGCATTTTATTATAAATTCCCTTAAATTTATATGCCAGATTACATTCATCTTTGCTTTTGTGACCTTTGTTTGATGTCATCTGATACTAAATAATGCTAAAAGTAGATATGGATGGTGTCTTAGTTTAGCTTAAAATATTTTGTTTTTGTCTATATATCATTTTATTTGGGAAATTTTTTTATTAAATATTCTATTTAAAAGCTTTAAATATTTAAATACAGAGAGAACTAACTTCAAATAGCAATTTCTGTATGAACCTTTGCATCGATGTCGACTTTTTTTGCTCATCAACTATGAGGTATGTGGAGGTGGCAATAGCCTAAATATGGCATCCAAACGCTGACAGATGTAGTGTTGGGAAGATAAATTTACTTTGCAGGTTTTCGATACTTTTTAACATGTGTTGTCTTGCAGTTTGATCACTAGATTTGAGGATAAAATCCTCTGTATCCTGTTTTGGTCTAATTTAGTTTTGTTACACAAGGCCAAGGATGTATATAAGTAGACTGGTTTGGCTGAGGTTGTAACGATTATGACAAGAACTGATGGTGAAAATAAGAAAAGAGAAGAAACAGAGTATGGAACAATAAACTCCTAGAAGCTACTGGAATATTAATTACCGTCACTAATAACTGAATTAACTACTATTAATTATAATCATGACATAGGTTTGTTCAGGTTTCTAGATCAGCCTTGAAAACAGAAATTTTGGCTAGTTTAATAATGTTTAATGCAAAATAAACTCTGGGTTGGGTCTAAGGTTTGTTTAGGTTGCTTTTTGTGTTTTAGAGGAGAACTTTGAGCCTAGTCAGCAATACATTTAAGGTTCGTTTAACTGGCGGAATGACTATTCCCTGAAATGGGAGAAACAAATGAAAAAAATGTGGAGTGTTTGCCTAGAGCCTGTCGTCGGGATGGAATATTTTTTCCTAGCTATCATACATCTCACGGAATAGCCATTCCCTTCTCAAGAGGAGGAATAGCTATTCCATGAGATGTATGATAGCTAGGAATATCTATTCCATCCCGTCGACGGGCTTTAGGTAAACACTTTACCTTTTTTCATTCGTTTTTCTCTTATTCTACGGAATAACTATTCCGCCAACCAAATGAAATCCTAGTGTGAAGACTATTCCTTTCATGTTAAAACTTTTAAGTAACTATGAATTGATGGGAGTTTGAGTTATAAGGAACATTTTCATTCTAATTGTGGGAAACTGTGGAATGCATAAAGTTGAATATGTTTTGTACTTAAACTAAGCTAGTGCATTGCACTGGAATAGTTGACTACAAAATACCATGAATATAGATAGATGTTGAGTATGGCTAATTAGGGGATAGAAACGGGAAATTCCATTGCGTTATGTTGTGGTGTGTAGCACCATAAAAAGGGGTATGAATTAGATACTGATATGAATTGTGTTCGTTGGCCAGTGATTTTCTCCATTCAAAATGCTAGAGATAATTTTGGTGTATATATATATATATTTGGCTCATTATCTAGACTGATATTCATGGTATTGAATCTTAATTCAATAGTTTTATTGGTTCTTGTTTTGTTGACTTCGGTTGATGTCTTGATAAATTAACTCTTGTTTGCTTGCTTGCATGTTGTAATAACACTATTTAACATATAACTTAATACTGGTTAAAGGGAATGGAATTTAGATTTGGATTCGGATTTTGGAATTTAGTTAAATCGGACTATGAAATTGAGATGAGTTATTCATTGTAATGGTCTTTGAATCAAGCCCCTGCATGGGTGGTTTTGTGATTTTTTTCGAGAATCAAGCCCTTGCATGAATATTGGATTATTTTTTTAACATTTTATATATAACCTTAATTAGATTTGGTTCTCGGTCTATTTGTTTTTTTTCGCAAAACCAATAACCGAACAAAGAACCAAATTAGGAAAATGTTAAAACCTAGAACCGAACCAATTAGTTAGGTTTAGTTCGGTCCGATGTGGTTTTTAGGTTCAGTTCGATTCTTTAGGTTTCTTGCTCTTCCCTAGGAGGTTATACTTTTAGTCTTACAAATTCATTTGTGAATGGCATTTATTTATTTATTTACTTGTTTGTTTAGGGTGGAACATCTCCGACAAATCAAATGTCTTCGAGTTTTTTCACAGCTCAGTGCTATACGAGAGGACAATTCTTTTTACACGTACATATAGTTTAGAATTGATAATTACTGGTTACCAAGGTCCTGTTCTCTTCACCTTCAATTTGATTAAGTTCAGTTCAGTTCAGTTCAGGTTCATTAATTCAGTTCAGTTAATTTCAGTTCAGTTCAGGTCTATTAAGTTCAGTTCAGGTTCATAAATTTTAATTTTAATAATAATTATTCTAATTAATCTTTAATAAAAATTAATAGTAATAATAATAAAAAGAACAAAGATAAAAAATTTAATAGAAAAATAATTATTATTTAATGTAGTTAATATTGATTATAAATATAGAAAAAATAATTTTTAAATAGTGAGAAAAACTAGTGTTATTGATATGATAATAGTATTAATGTAACTATAATATACAGTGGCGAAGTCACATGTTAACATGTGGGGTTCAATGATCCAACTTTTTTTGAAGAAGTATAAATTTACTAGTAAATTGTATTTGGATCCCATTAAAAATTAATGTTGGATCCCATATTAATATTAAAATCATACATTTATTTTAGAAAAATACGTTTTTTTACTAAATGTCTTTGTATCTTTATAAATTTAGCTATAGTATTTCTTTTACAATTTTATTGTTCACTAAAAAATATTCACCATTATTATTTCTAAACTTTTTTTATGAATTTATAAATTACTTTAAATTTTAAAACATTTGATGTTTTGATGTGGACATCATAGTAAAAAATTCCTGGATTCGTCATTGATAATATAATAATATTTTTATTTATAATCATAGTATTAATTAATTAGAAAATGTGATATGGAAGAATAAAATAAAAATATTTATTAATTAAAATAACTATTACGTTTTTGTAATCCAATAATAAGTGATAATTTGAATTCAAACTACAATATATTATAATAATTATTATTAGCTCACATGTAATTGTAACAATAATTATTATATGAATAACAAAATTTTAATTAAATGAATTTACGTATTATAAATTTTTTTATTATTAATGGTATTAAAATTATTTTATTAATTATTTTACATAGGTAGTTATTAATAATATTATTTGTATCAATTATTAATAATTTATTTATTTTTATATTTAATTGGTTTTATTATTATTTTAATAATTAATATAGTTATTATTAAGTTCAATTAAGTTCAGGTTGATTAAGTTCAGTTAAGTTCAGTTCAGATCCATTAAGTTCAGTTCAGTTCAGGTTTCAGAAGTTGAAGAAAACAGGGCCTAACTTAAGGAAAAATTTTATAAATAGGTTGAAAGTTAGGAATAGTTTTAGTCTAAGTTTTGTGTTCTAACTTATTTGACCAATTAGGTTTCATATTTATCTTCTATACGTTTCAAGTTGTTGTATTCTCCCCTCTCACCTTCTACATTGTTTTTGAATTTTCTTATTTGATTTTATCAGTATCTCTCAAACCGTTTATTTTTTTTACATGTCGTTTTAGAGTTTTTTGTTCGTCTCATTTTTATCTTCGAAACTCCATTCTTTTTGATATACTTTTTTGAATTTTTTTTCAACTGTTTGATATTCGGTAAGAAGCTGGTAGTTAAGTGGTATGTAACTAGTAGGAAGAACAAGTTGTGTCAAATTTGTTATGAAATATGGTAGGGAAAACAAATACGTCTCAAAAGTTTATTTTCATAACAGTAAACAAACAATTATAATCTTAAAAGTAATGAAAATACATTAGAAAGTGATTATAGCACGTAAGACAAATCTTTACAAAGTATTGATCAAAACAATAGGTATTTGGTAGGAAACTGGTAAGAAGTACAAAAAATGTCAAAACTAGTAAGAAATTAGTAGGTAAGTGGTAGGAAACTGGTGGGAAGAATAAGTTGTGTCAAACTAATCTTGAAAAGTAATAAAAATGCATTGGAAAGTGATTACAACATGTAAAATAAATTTTTACAAAGTATTGAATCAAAACAGTAGAAAAGATGTCAAAGCTAGTAAGAAACTAGTAGATAAGTGATAGGAAACTCGTAGGTAAGTGCAAGTTGTGTCAAATTAATCATGAAAAGTAATGAAAATGCATTTAAGGTGATTACAACATGCAAGACAAATCTCTACAAAGTATTGAATCAAAATAGTACGTATCTGGTAGGAAACTAATAGGAAATTGGTAAGAATAAAAAATATCAAACCTAGTGAGAAATTGGTAGGGAAGTGATAAGAAACTGGTAGAAAGAACAAGTTGTGTCAAATTAATCTTGAAAAGTAATAAAAATGCATTAGAAAGTGATTACAACATGTAAGATGAATTTTTACAAAGTATTGAATCAAAATAGTAGATATCTAGTAGGAAATTAGTAGGAACAAAATAATGTTAAAACAAGTAAGAAACTGGTAAGAAGAATAAGTTGTGTTAAATTTGTTCCAAGTTCCAAATTTTAATGATGGTTACTTTATTTGGAAAATAGATGTGGATCTATGCCTTTCAACAACACATT
>CATIWQ010466625.1:0-12645 GCA_949673415.1 Euphorbia schlechtendalii | reverse complement strand
TTCGCTTATCAATCACATGATGACTCCCATGCTTCTGGTCATATTTCATATCGGTCAAAAGATCTGAAGATGAGAATCCAGAAATCAAATTCAAGTATCCTTCATTCTGGGACCGATCAATAGGTGTAAGATGGTCATACTGATATATATCTTCACTGGAGCTGGAGCTACTATCCGATGAAGCCACTGAATAAGAGTCCACAGACATCTGCAAAAATTCTTCCACCAAATTGTGCCGACGATGCAAGAGGTCTTCTTGATAATGTGGAGGTGATACAGGGTATGCGGAAGAAGAATAAGACTCAGTTGTATCATCTATGGCTGTCAATGGCGATGCATTGCCATTTTCAATTACCTTATGGTCACTTTGGAAGGATCCTCCTTGTAAATATGTTTTTTCATAAGTATGTTGTGGTCTCTCCATCCTCATTGGAGACATACCCACAACAGAAGCATCAGATTCAAGGAAATGAGCCCCAATTTCATCTCCTAAAGCATGTAGAGAATTCGAAGTATATCTTGAATTTTTTCCATGATGCTTCTGGTTGGCCTTGTTTTTTAGATGATTTTCTTTCATATGATGCATCATAGCCCTACTATCAGCACCCTCATCTGCAAAGGTGTCAGATTCATGATCCATCCACTCCTTAAATTCCCGCAGCCACAGAATAGAATCTTCTCTCTTCATCAGTTCCACTTTGTTGATCAAATCAACTATTTCAGCTTCATCATCAGATATGAGATTTTCTTCTTTGCTTTGAATATCATTATCACATGAAGGTGACTCCTGATCAGAAGAAAAGTATGTGCTTTCCTCTTCACTTTCAATTGCGGCAAGACGAGAAACCTTTCTCTGCAAGTTATTATTCACATGGCCACAGTTAAACGCTACAAAGAATTTGCATTGCGCAAGTATATACTTTATATGTTCCATTTCAAAAGAATTAGATTTACCAGGGCTACCAAGGAGTTGCCAACCACTCATAACTTGCCTAAAACATAAAATGATGAAATCCATAATTACTTACCCTTTTCTTTATGATGCTCCCTTCTCCTCCAGCATCATCTTTTGCTGGAGAATAGAATCCATAGCTGGAAGGCCGCTTTAACCTGCTAGCAATGATTATTTGCCTCTTCCAGAACTCTCTTCTGGTGATTTCTTTGTCATCCAATTTCAACTGCTAAGTCATGGAACAGAGAAATGCAGAGAAATTTGTAAGCTTACTAGGACAGTTACGCAAAAAGAAAATGACAATCTCTATAAGCAGGTAGCAATGTAACATATCATTTAGATATCATATTAAGGTCAACAATAATAGAACCTCTTATTCCTGGAATTTAAAAGGAAGTATAAAAGAAGTCATAGCTTACTCTATCTGGATAAGAAAAATAGCTGAACACTTGTGGACGGTACCATCGTGCACAGGACAATGGGTTCCCCTCTAACCACAAGTTATCCAGAAATGGAAGGCTTGAAAGGATCTCCAGCTCTGAAAAGTTGGATATAATATTGTAGGAAACATCAAGCCCCACGAGGGACTTCAAGTTTTCAAGCCCGTGTAATGTAGTTAGAGCATTGTTTCGCAGATCAAGCTTAACAATATGGCAGGAGACCTGTAAAGTACAATTATTGGCATATTGATCAAAAACTAATCTGAATAGATATAGATGTGAGCAAACAAGCAACAGTGAAAAGGAAAGAATAAATAAGAGGTGCTAGAAGATTACAAGGCCAAACCATTAAACTCCAATGAATAAGCTTAGTGGTTGACCTAGCCAATTACCATTCACATCACATTCACATAAATATCAGGATACTGCATAAGCCTGACCTTATCGAACAGCACACACCAGTTGTTATTCATCATATTATTGAGATATAACAGTAATTGTCAGCATGCAAGTGAATGCTTAGCAAGAAAAAATGAAAGAAGGTTGCAATCTATTTCAAAACCAGCTTCACCCCAAACTTGCACCACTAGGTTGCATGCTAATTTATTACACCCAGCCTTCGTGCATTTTAACTGATTTTTTACTAAGTACAGGCTAAGTCCTTCCTATGTTTATGTTCAGTCAAGTCAGCCAGAAAAGGAGTTCATGTACCTTCCTTAAGTGAAATAAAACATTACAAAAGCCGTTTCCATGGTCATGCATATCACTAGCAAGATGCAAGATGCATGATGCATTAGCAAATAGAAGCTGATTTCCTAAGGTGTATATACAAAATTCGTTATGCAAATCCACGTCAAAGCATGAAACAAACAGAAGAAATCATCAAAGAAAAATGAAAAAAAATATAGCTTCCATATAAAAAAATCCAAATTGATATGTAGCTTAAATCAAAATTACAAGTCAGAGGTATTGCAGCAGCCAAAAGATAAAGGAAATGAGTAAGGTTCAGAATAGATCAGCAATACCTACCTCACTAAAGGGTGCTATCGTTCTCAAATTATTGAACCCAAGATCCAGCTGCTTTAGTTTGGTACACTTTCGCAAATTATCCACCTTCGCAAACTTATTTCTACTCAAATCCAAGATTTCAACAGAAGGAAGAAGTTGCAAAGACTCATCCATCAGAATCAAATCATTGCATGCACAAGATACAAACGACAACCGATTCCATTGCGGTGACTGTTTTATCTCAGCAATCCTACTTGCAAAGACATGACGCAAAGCATCCTGAAATCACAAAAAGAGAAAACATTATATTTCAAAAAGCATATCCATCAACACTCAAGTTTGACAAAAAGACAGAAACAACGGAGTCAGTCAAAGAAAAATGTAAAGAGAGAAAAGTCATCATATAAAAGTAATTTAAATCTCAATCATACAACATTTCATCAATTATATTGTTGTTACAACTAATTAGCAGCCTCTAACTGCTAATCAAACTTGTAGAACCAGTACAAATGGAAGATCCTAGTACTAAAGCAGATATTACCCCACTTCTCCCCCATCCCCATCCCCCAGAAGAATAAATAATTGAATAAGTTCCTTTTTCCCCTCTATCATTAACTGACTATTGAAATTTTCCAATTAAAACAACAAATCAAACAATCCAACATTCTATATATCTTGCATTTCGATAAAAACAGAGGGCAATTGCCAAGGCGCAATACATTAACTGGAAAGGAAAAAAAAAAAGGGAAAAACTCACAGTAGAATTATGACAAATGATCTTCTCCAACGTATGCCTCAACTCAAGTAAACCTCTAGCAGCAGAAGTAGACAAATCACAACCTCGAAGCTCCAACACCTTCAATCTCCCAAAAGGCAACAACGATAGCGGAGTAGGATCACGAGCCGGCGGTGGCAAAATAGAAACGACCTTAATCGACGGCAACAATCTAAGAATCCTCCGGAGCTGCTCGAGAGCGCGGTGGTCACCGAGGTCAGAAACGTAAGCGCGAAGATAATCAACAGGAGCACCGGAAAGAAGATTCTCGAGCTCGTGAAGAGCCTCGAGTCTAGATTGGACATAGTGAAGACCAGCAGGATTAAGCTTGAGGATCAAAGAGCCATCAATCAAAGGACCGGCCTGGTTTTCAACGAAATTGACTAGCTTATCTAAATACCGATCTCCGGTAACAATCGCCATGGAGAAAACGGAAATCCAAAATTGAGATTGCAGAGATGAAGAAGACGAAGGGGGGGAGGATTTTAGAGAGAGAAAGGAGGTTTGGGAGGGATAGAGGAGAAGAGAGAAACGGCCATGGCAGAGAGTATTGAAGAAGGAAGGAAGGAAGAAAGAGAGGGACGTTTTTGTAAGATTTGGAAGTTTTGGGCTGTAATCATTGGGTTCAAAGTTTGGTACTATTTTGTTTAACTCCTTTATCTTTTTCTTTACTCTTTTTACTTGTTTATATTCGTATGGGAAAAGATCTTTTTAGCCCACATACTATGCATTGATTTCCATTTCACCCTTTAACTTTTAATTTGCATATTTCATCCTTTAATCTCTTATAATTCAGCGTTAACTACCTTCAAAAATTTTAACTTGGGATTGTGCATACAAACTTCGCATTCATTGATAAAATATCGTCTTATTTCTAAAATAAAAAATCATCATTAACTTTTGTAATCAAACACACATGTTACAAAAATTCCATTAAACACCTAAAAGTGACAACTAAGAATTCTATCATAAACTCAGTCAAAAATATGAGAACACGATTCGTTAACCTATAAATTTCAAAATATATTATTTGGCAACAAAACTAATTTAAATTTTATTGTACGAAATAATTACCAGATATTAACACGTGTAGGTAAATAATATAATTGTATAACACATGTTGCAGTTTATTTTCTATCTATATGAGGGAAACAATAAAAACTTCCTTTTAAGGGCTTCGTAACAAATTCACCTTCATATATTTTTTACATGAGATTTTCTTTTCAAAATATATTATGTATCGGACTTATACCTCACCCTTGACTATAATCAATATATCAAATGGTAATATACTAGTAATTATAGTTAATTAGTAGCATAAGTGAACAACGAGTAAAATGGTAATATATAATAAATGGTATAACTAAGTTATGTAACGAAACTTGCAAAAAGAATAAATATATTTGATTAATCAAATTGGAAAATGAATATATTTAAGGACTGTACCTATTAAGCTTAATATATGCAAAATTATATTTCTTATTCTCTTGTTTTCTCTCCAACTCTCAATACTTCATCGGTAATCGTCGAAATTCTACAGACACATCATGAATTGGTGTCAACTTCGAATCTATTTTTTTAAGTTTTACGATTTTGGAAACGAATAATGTACGAATTTGTTTCATTTGCTTTCAACTTGTGTTATCAACTTTTAAAAATTTCAATTAACTATTGAAACTCAGTAAAAATGCAACAATTTGTCATCTCAAAACTAACTTCAAATTGATTTAACTTTTCAAATATATCATTTCGATTTTTCGCTATCTAACTAAAAGCTGATACATTGTGTTGAGAGATTAGGCTGATGTACTTTTGTAAGTTTATGAAAAAACTGTAACAAATGAAAGTTGTACATGACATTCGCTGAAAGTTAAAACTCACAAGAATATATATATTGTGAATGTATTTGATCTAAAATTCATTCTTTTTTTTAAACCATCTAAAATTCATTCTTAATATTTTTGAGATATATATATATGTGTGTGTGTGTGTGTGTGTATATATATATATATATATGACTAACAATGGAAATAATATTAACAATGGATTTTATTGACTAAAGCAGAACAAGGCTGGCATGGCAATGGAAATAATGCTATACAGTTACATAAATGCCACAAGCTTATACTCAATATGATTTATCTCATATTATGATATTACTTTTATCAATTATAACAAATATATTTTACACTATAATTTTATCAATATATAATATCTTTCATAATTAGTGCATAAGAAAAGTGAAGAAAAAAATTGATAAAACATGTATTGATAAGCTAAATTGTAAATATTAAAAAAATAAAGTAAAAAATTATAGACTGGTTAAATATATGGATGACTATAATATATTAAAATAATTGTATTAAGTAATGATTTTTACTTATGAGTTTTTATTATCATGCGTAAGTATAAATGTTCTTATGATTTGTATGGTCCAAGGAATGATTACACGTTATATTCACAATAAAAATAATTTTCTTCAGTGATTAATATCGTGTACTTGTTCGTTAAGAGTCAAATTAAAATAAAAAAAGGAAAGCATAATCTTTGCAAAGATAAATAAATAAGTGTAAAAGTTAGAAAACTAAAAATTGAAAACATATTACACGTGTATTATTATAACATGCCTTTAAAGAACTACAATCCGAGTATTTGAATAAATAATGTCATGAAATAAAATAATGTCGTTAAACTTCTATAGTAAGTAATTCATTTTGACTAGTGTTTAGATTTTGATATAAGAAAAGAAAAATAAAGCTGTTAGGTTATTTTTCAAATATTTAATTTTTATTAATATTTATTAGTATCTTAGTTAATATAATTTTGATGGATTTAGTCATTGTTAAAATCTTCTTCTCTTCCAATAAATGTATTTAGTGAGATTTAAACTTTATCTCCTTCAACTTGCTCAATATGTATCATCAACTGAGCTACATCTTGTTAGTTGATTTTTCAAGTATCTAATGATCGTTGTAGCATAGCTCATTTCATAGAATTATCATGTAACGTCACTACGATGATATATGTATTTCATGTTTTTTATATTGTTAAATAAACTTTTAATGTATTAAAACCAAACAAGTTATGCACCAAATAATAATCATATATTAAATGTAGGTTTCAACTAAACGATAAAATAAAACTACGTACACGAACTAATACATCTTTCACAATTTCATAAAATTGTTTTAAACGTACATGAGTTTTTGATACATTAGGTTTTATATTATCGTATAAATACAGAAAGTTGAAAAAATAATAAAAAAAAGGGACACATAATAACACCTGGCCAACATGCAAATGCCCTAGTCATCGCCAATCTCGGGAGTGTTGAAAAAATTAAGAAAATTAATGGACAAATGAAATCAGTATAAAAGAAATAGAAAATCAACAAAGGGCAACAAAACATACTCTCTTCGTTTTTAAGGTGAGTCCCTAGATTTCGCCAACCTTTTCCCAGAGGTCACCCGATTTTTACTATTTTACTCTTCATATATATACCTCAACATATTGTTAAAAATAGTATATTTTTGTTTAATTTCTCTCCTATCGTGCCCTAACATCTTCTTCACCTGGTTTCACCAAGTTCTTTGCCTCTCATAACCGATTAACCGATTACTTACAAGTTGTATGATGGAAAACTGGGATGAGAAGAACTAGGATGAGTATGTGAATTTCTTCACCTGGTTTCGCCAAGTTCTTTGACTCTCATAACCGATTAATCGATTGCTTACTAGTTGTATGATGGAAAATTGGGACGAGATGAACAGGGACGAGTATGTGGATTTGGATGAGTTACTTGGGAAGAACCCAGTAGAGTCGCCTAATAACGACGACCCATGTGTCATGATTGAAGCTAAGATGGATGGGGTTTAACAGAAAACCCCGAGTTGGTAGAAAATGCTGCAAATTTAGAAGCAAACATGAACATAGAAGGCACGCTTGATGATTCATGTGCCATGAATAAGGTAAATATATGCTTCCATGTAATGTGTTGCATAGGCTTAGCAGAAACAATGGTCTCATTAACCGCATTTAATGGTTTCAACATCCGCATTTATTGTGTTGCCTAGGTGTAGCAGAAACAATGGTCTCATTAATCGCATTTAATGGTCTGATTAATTGCATTCAGACATTAACCGAGTTTAATGTTCTGAGTTCCTGGTTGAAAAGCAACATATGTAATAAGTGTTAGCAATAACCAATGAATGAGTTGGTCAATAAGCGTTTAATGTTCTCATTAATTGGTTAAAAGACATCAAGTCTCCAAATGCGATGGGACCGACTAATGCGACTATATTGGAACGTGAATCACGTTAAGTAATATATTGGAATTTAGGAACTCACTATTGGAACCCACCTTAATAAGTGATGATTGAGTTGATCAACATGTATTTGATAGTATAATAGTATGTTGCAAAGTGAATTTTTGAAGATTAAAATATAACTAGTCTTAAAATGCGACATGACTGACTAATTGATGAATATAACCACATTTATTACAGGATGAAGGCGATGGGATTGACTACAGTGGACATTTTGCAAGCAGCAACATTTTCGAGTATGGCAAAGAGGCAATTGCATGGACTAGAAAAACCGCAATAAAAATAGAATTCTAGCTTGCTATTGCTTCTCACAAAGATGGACCCAATAAGAAGTTACTTGTATGTACACGAGGTGGAAAGTACATAGGTACTGACAAGGATCTTTGTGTGTGTAGAAGAATTACATCTTCTAAAGTTTGCGGTTGCAAATTCAAGGTATATGCTCAACAAGTCATTGGATGTGACCGTTGGGGAATTATTCCGCTGCCAGGTACTATTGGAATACACAACCATTAGTTGTTTAATTATAAGAAGGATGAGATACCGGCTTCAAGAATTAGTCCTGAGACGAAACAAGTGATTCTCGACATGACATTGGCTCAATGTAAGCCATATTCAATCTCAGCTACTCTTAGTCTAAAATTTCCAGATGAAATTATAATGAAGAAACAAATCTACAATATGAGGAAAATTATAAGGAAGTGGACCTTAGAGAACAGGGATGTGGCAGGTCATCTGTTTCATCTATGTGAAAAACACAATTATATTGTATCGAAGCATTCTAACCCGGAAACAAATGCGTTGACACATCTATTTATTACCCATCTTGATTCGACTTGCTTACTGAGAAACTTCCATTGGTATGTTGGAATTGACTCCACATACAAGACTAATAGGTATAGGATGCCTAGTTGAGCTTATCGGGATGACCCATGTAACTAAAATTTTATAATTGCCTATGCAAATATAAAGGATGAGAAGGTGTAGAGCTATCGTTGGGTTCTGCAAAAGTTGAGGGGTCTGCTTGGTCCTGATCTTAGTTAGATTGCTATCGTGACAGAAGGGAAGATGGGGCTCATTAACCCGATAAAGGAGATTTTTCCACAGACAAAGCATTTACTTTGTATCTGGCACGTAAACAAAGATGTCGAAGACAGAGTTTATAAACTTCCCATGATAAAATATTTGCTGACCATTTCAAGATCAATTTGTTCTCCAAAATACTACAAGCAGCAACAAAAAAAGAATATTTAAATTCTTTACAATATCTTAGGGATGCAATGAAACTTCGTCCAAAATTGTTGCCATACATTGAGTCGACATGGTTAGTTCTCAAGGAGAAGTTTGTTCTTGCCTGGTACGAAGGAAGTGCTACATTTAGGCAACACGACATCATGTAGAGTAGAGAGTGAACATGCTTCACTAAAGCAATGGTTGAACACGTTGAGGGGTTCACTTGATTACTTGTGGACGAAGGTGCACAATCAAATCGAATCCCAACTAATTGAGATAAGGTATGTAAAATTCTTTTAATGTTTCATTATGTAGTTTTGATTTAATCTTAACCATTTAGTCCAATTAGTCCATTTAACGCCTGTCACATTACCAATGACATCATAATATTTAAAACTTCATATTGTAGCATACTATTATATTATCAAATACAATTTTGACCAACTAAATCTATGTAGTCACGTTAGTCAGTCCCATCACATTTTAAGACTAGATGCATCATAATCTTTCACACATTACATTCTAACATTCACATACATGTTGATCAACTCATTCATCATTTAGTACTTACACTTATTACTATAACTTCACATTGTAACATACTATTATACTATCACATACATTTTGATCAACTTAGTCATCAATAATTAAATATATTAGTCGACATGATTTACATTCAATCTAGTCGCATTAATCGGTCCGGTCGCATTTTAAGACTAGATACATAATAATCTTTCACACATTACATTATAACATTCACATACATGTTGATAAACTAATTCATCAATTATTACTAACTCGTATTACATATGTTACTTTTCAACCAATAAAGTAGTTAGTCATGCATGCAGCTAATGGAGATAGAATGACAAACAAATCTATTATTTCTAATTACTATGCAACAGAATGCATTATCTTTCATAACAGCGGTATTTTCCTGATGATTAGGGTCATGCTACCTAATTCAAAAGTGAGGAAATGTTTGCACTACAGTAAAGTTCCTTTAACTTTCTCACATACTAGGTGTATGAATATTGTTTGGGATTACTAAATTTGGAGTTGCAATGGATAAGGGAATTGAGCAATGAAGTTAATAGCCGATGCCACTATGTATTGAGAACCACCCATCAGTTACCATGTGCTTGCGAGTTGATGAGAGCACTTGACTCAAAAACTCCGATCAGCCTTGATCAAATACACCCATTTTTGGAAAAATCTTGCTATCAACGATGATGTGGATGAAAAAAAGGTTGATGGATTGCTAGAGGAAGAATAGTATCTCGACAAACTGATTGGCGAGGTGAAATCATGCGACCATTCTATTATGCGTAGAGTGGTCATTGCAATCCACGATGAGCTTCATCCTGACCAAACAAATGTTCATGAACCCGAGGTGAAAATTGACGTTAGAGGTCGGCCAAAAGGTAGTACATAAAAAAAGCATGATCCGAGCAGTTGGGAGCATAGGACAAGGGGCCGTGGACATGGACAAGATCGCGGATGTGGTCGAGGGCGTGGCCGCATGCCTTTGCAGACTGAACAGATGCCATTTCTTGGTGTGCAATTGTAGTATGAAGTTATTAATGGCTAATATGAGCATGAAGCTTCGCCATCCGATCTAGGACAGAGCTCGTACTCTTTTATCCATAACATGAACAAGACTGGTAGGCATTAACACTTATATCAGTGCCATAACTGCAAGATTTTACATGACATATCAATTAAACTGGTTAGTATAAATGTTCAGGTGTAGATAGTCAACAGATTGCACATTTCGCCTATAAACAGAATATTATTCCGTTGATTCTGCCATATGTTGAAAGTTACTTGAACCTTAAGGATGATGGTAACTGTGAATTCCGGGTTCTGGCGGACTATACCTTTGGCAACTGTGATTTTGTACCAGATCACGTATTCGATGATGATGGCTTTTCAGGATTTTTATCCTTGGATCACACAATTTTCGACTGTCCGATGATCTTCAAATGGGAGCTCTCCTCGAAAAAAATAATGTTTTAGGCCCTAAATAAATGTTTAGACCGGAAAAAATATTTAAAAGCCTCAAAGTAAAAATTTAAAGGCTTAATTTTTTTAAATGACATAAATAAATATTTAAGAGTCCAGAATAACTTAATTAAATCATTTCATCTTTTATATACACATAGCCATAAAATCTTGATAATGGCAAAACACAAACCAAGTAGAGCAATTCAATTAAATATCTCATATCTAGTTGTAAAAAAAATATAATTAGAATAAAATTAAAAAAATTGGCAAAGTAAAAGCATGACATTGGTGTATTTATTTCAGATGTAATCAGCTGGAAAACAATGAATATAACACTATGTCATCATTTTTGCACTCATTCAAATCAACAGTGCTTGTCAGGCATATAATAACATTGGCTTTGCTTCATTCAAAATAACTACCTTGATATACATGGGAATAAAGATTAAAACTATTGTGAACCTTCTGGCTAATTTTACTTGTGAACTCGATTAAGTTTCAGCTATTGCAATATCAAAATTAGGCAAACCTTGCGATATGAATGTAGAAGAGTTCTTTTCAACTTTTTATCGAGCATTTTCATGAGTAGCCCACTGGAAAATCCAAAATGTCATATAATTAGACATCCAACATGCTCCCAGACATGATTACATGAATAACAAAATATCCTTTTAAAGATTGTGAAAGGGCACCAAAAATAAACAACACTTAAACAATTACCTTTCCTTTGCCATATCCCTCAGCGAAGTCATAAATACCATAGGAAATTCCAAAAAATTGACATGTACTTTAAAAAATCTTCAACAGGCAGGCTGAATAAGTGAAGGGACAAGAATAGATGCTAGCTTCTACCAATAAGTAGTAGCCTCAACAATAGAGTGACAAATTTAAATTTAGGCCTACGAACATTGACAAAAACTCAAGTTGAACCAGTGCAAGGAGCCACAGAATCCAAATCTGGCAAATTGAATGTTACGTAAAATAGAAAATCCAATTTTATCAAAGCAAGAAGCACAATAACAATCGAAATAAAACCATAAAAATCAGCTAAGATCGAAACAGCAAAACAGACCTTGAAGAACGCCAAAGAATCGGGACCAAAGAGGAGTTTAATGTGAGGATATTGAGAGGGGATCTGTTTTCTCCTAGAACCATGAGGCTCATCTGTATAAGACCAAAAATTTGGCATTAGTGCTAAAAAAGCACAGAATAGGCTTCTTGTTTCTGTATAAAGAATGTGGAAGGTGAGATCGGAGTGTGATTGCAGCCATTGTTGGGTTTGGGATTTTGGGGGTTTAAGAAAAGGAAGAGAAGAAGCGATTCATGTACTTTTCCAGAGAAACCACTAACTGAGGGAGAGAAGAGGAGTGGATTTGCACTTTATATATTTTTTAGTTAATTTTTAATTTTTAATTAATTTTTCCGTCAATTAACAAGCGGGAAATTTCCCACCCGTTAATTTTTCACTGTTCACTTCATTTTTCGCAACGGTTAGACTGAAAATGTTGCGATGAAAGTGTATTTGGTCAACAAACATATCTATTGCAACATTTTTGTAACACTTTTTATAATGTGTTTCGAAAAGTCTTTTTTTTCTTAAAAAATCGCAACACTTCAATGCAATACCAGTCATTTTGGTTACGACAGGCCATTTATGGCGTAGTGAAATTCACGTAGTTAATTATATAATTAAATGTAATTTAATATAAAACTCATTAACGTTTAAATGTTATTTACTTAAAACTTATTACAATTATACAGTATTATATAAATACATCCATAAAGTGGGTGGGGTGACCAGCGTTCGGATCCTGACACTTGCAATTGCTTAAAAAAAATAACAAATAATTTATTTTCTTTTGAAATAATATAACACAATTTTTTCAACAAGTTTAACAAATCAAA
>CATIWQ010466588.1:0-11304 GCA_949673415.1 Euphorbia schlechtendalii | reverse complement strand
GGTTTGGGCAATGGATGATTTGCTTTCTACCAATCGTTCGGTTCCACGTGGCGTGATGGTTTTGTTTTGTTGTTTCGAAATCGAAAGTGATTGGATCGTTGAATTTGGAGACGCATCTGGAAGTAAAGGACGTCGTTGAGTAAAAATTTTCCCTTTAGTTTAATATATCAAATTTTGAAAGGTAAATTGATAATTTATATTAAAAGAATGAAAGTGACGCTTAAAATGTAGTTTAACAAACCTTATCATATCAACCTTTTTGAGTGTCAATTTCTTTATTTTTCAAAGCAATGTAAAATGTTAAGAACATTTTTATTTTTTCCACTTTCTCATTTTGTAGAACATACTAGACCTGTTACCGCTACCCACCCGGCCCGAGCCCGTTTCAACAGACCGGGTTTGGATATTAATATTTTAAAATAACCCTGCCCGAACCTGAATCTGTTAAAGCCAGAAGATTTTTTAGCCGGGCTTGATTTTTATATAAATATCTAAACTCGGCTCGACGAATAATTTTATTTATTTATTATATATTTATACATTAAATTTGTAATTATTTTAGGGTTCAATATTTTATCCTATTAAATTTGTATACATGATTAAAATAAATGTTACTAAATGTTAAAGATTTTAAATAAACAATACAATTATATTAAAATTTTAAACATATTTTGGTTTATTTTATATTTTTTCTATTTAGTTTAATAAAAAAATTTATAACAAAAAAATATTCATGGATTTGAGAATGACATTGTAAACCCGGTCCGAACCCGAAGTTCTAAAGTATGAACTTGGTTCAGCGTTTTTAGTAAAAAAACCCACCAACCCGGCCCGAACCCGGACCGGCTCGCCCGAAAAACAGGTCCAGATTGTACCAGTTTATGTTTATCAGATACATTAATAAATAATGATTAAGGGTGTCATTTTTTTTATTGAAATAAAATTTTATAGTTATTAGGAATTGATTTCTGATCGCTCCTCACTCATTCTTTAGGGATATATCAGAAACCAATTTCAGTTCATATCTTGTACACTTCATTTTGGCTTTGACTTACTATAATCTAGATGGTGCCAGAGTGGGTACATTGGCATTGACTACTTACTTCTCTTCTTCGGTAATGTGGTGAAGCACAAAGCCAAACATGTAGATGATCCGTCAATTTTCATTAGTTATGGTGGAATATGCGCACCATCCATTTCCCCCTTGTGGTTGCCTCGCGTAAGTCGGGCATCTCCAATCTTGCATCATCATTTTTCACTCTAAGCTCTGTAATTTGAAATTGTTACGATGTATATTCTCCAACCCTTTACTTCAAATTTTACTTCTAAATAAAATATTATTATTTAATTCTTTTCTACCTAACTTCAAACAATAAACAACCAATCAAGTTGAAAGAAAATAAAACAAAAAAATAAAAAGTAAAAAATATATTATTAAATTTTTTTCGAAGTTGCTAAAATCATTTCAAATATGAAGTGGTTTTGTAGCAACTTCAAAATTTGAAGTTGGGTTAGAGCTTCAAATCCCTTTTCTAACCCCACTTTCAAAGCGGGGTTGGAAATGCCCTTAAATAAGATAAGCGTTCAAGTCTTTATAATTTATAGAATGCATCGGGACGTGCTTCAATTTTCCCTATAAACTTTCAACCTCATGAACTTTCGAAACTACCCCGTAACTACCTCAACTTTCAAAAACTGTCACTTTGCTAACACCATGTGTCACCTTATGATTGGGGAGAGAATATTAAAAAATGATATCTTTGAAAAGTCAAATCAACCAGAAATTAACACGTGACGTTCAGGATACAAAGTGTTACACTTTCTTTAAATTGAAGTAGGTACGAAATCACTTTATAAATTCAGGGCAACCAACTTTTTGTGACAATTTAACACCTCCTACTACATTAGCCACTTTATATCATCATTGGAAATACTCTTTTTCCGATAATCCATTAAACTCTTACTTCCAAGGCCAAATTGATCGACATCTAATGAGGTATTTATAGACCAATAGTTAATATAAAATAGGACAACAATAATTCTTCAATAAAAAAATAGGACAACTATAAATTTGTATCTTGTTTTTCTACCTTCTAACTTCATGTGTTTAGTCAATGTGACATTTTATATTCATATGAAAATGTCACGTTATATTCAAGTTGTTATTGAGGGGATATTCACGTTGCATTCATATCAAAATGTATGTGGTAGTAATGTTAATAATGTAAAAATAGATAATGTTAATATTGTCAAATTTTAAAGAAAATGGGTTTTGAAAAGATTGGGTATCGAATTCATGATCTATTATTTTCATTTTGAAAGGTACTAAGATCCTGACCTGAACCGAACTGAACTTAACTAAACTTAATGAACCTGAACTTAATTGAACTTAATAATAATATTAACAACACTAGTAATTATCACTATTTAAAAATTATTTTTACTATATTTATCTTCAATACTAACTACATTAAATAATAATTATTTTTCTATATTAATATTTTTTATCATTGTTCATCTTTTTATTATTATTACTATTAATTTTTATTAAAGATTAATTATAATAATCATTATTAAAATTAAAATTTATGGACTTGAATTGAACTTAATAGACCTTAACTGAACTGAACTGAACTTAATGAATCTGAACTAAAAATCAAATTAAAGGTGAAGAGAACATGGCTTAATAGAACTACATCCAATTAGTAATACTGTCAAATGATATGGACGTAATAGTAATGTTAATATTGTAAAAAAATATGATGTTTTTTTTAATTTTTTGTGATAAGCACATGTATTCAAACTACAAAAAAATACATAGAAATTACATGCCTAACAGAGAAACGCATATGTTCTAGCAACATTTCCGCTAGAGAGAATAAAGTCAGTATAAGGAGAAACAAAAGCTAACCCTAAAAGGGTAACAGAAGTAATGAAAAAATTTATTCTAAAGAGTAAGTCGATATAGTCAAGTAGACATAACATTGTATCTGAAGCATTGACAACAAATCTCTATAATCATATCCCAAGCGTAAAAAAGGTCCGAATCTCTAAATTCTATCAAACACATTATCGATTCTTAGTTCTTACAATCCCTGTAGACCAAAATTGGCGCTTTACATAAATTGGGGTATATTTAAGACTAAAACTGTTACATGTCTCGAACTTTTTAAACTATTTCTACAAAATTTGATTTAAGAAACCAATACTTTTGTAAACTTTTTTTTATAAGTTTTCATAGGAAAATTTTGATACATAATAGTCTGTGTATTAAATGATAGAATGTTTTGAGTTTCAAAATCAAAATCTCATTGATGGAATTTTGTTCTCGTAACTATTGCACCATCGAAGTTAATATTTGATTTAAGGCCTAATACATCAAGATCCCTCGAAGTTGGTTCAGAGAACCCGATGCCATCCTCAACTTTCAAAAAGACCAGTTACCCCCCTCAACTTGGCAAAAAGGACCAGTTGCCCCCCTTAACTTGACAAAAATGCACCAGTTAACCCCCTCAATGCCACGTGTCAGAATCTGGTTGGTTTGACTTTTCAAGGATGTCATTTTTCTGATTTACTCTCTTTAACCAGAAGCTGACAAGTGGCATTGAGGAGGTTAACTTGTGCATTTTCGCCAAGTTAAAAGGGGCAACAGATCCTTTTGAAAGTTAAGGGTGACATCCCAACTTCAGGGGGATCTTGATGCATTTGGCATTGATTTAATTTTTATTATACTAGAGATTCTCTCAATAGATTAGCTATGAACTGTTAAATGACATTAAACTCGCTAGTATATGCATTTATGAAAACGAAATCTGATTAAGCACACCGAATTTATAACCTTATGGCCTTATCAAAAATTGAATTCCAACAATAATATTTGTGGTTCATTGATGAATATCTATCTTGCCAAAACAGAAAAGGGAATCAGCTCAATATATTCCATTCAGTCTTTTAGGCGTCATATATATTTTGATTTTTTTTCACATATAAGTTTGTTACTATTTTTCAGTTTCTCTCATCCACTCTTATCCGTGGTGTATAAGTTTCTTTAATGAGAAGTGATACACTAGATACATTATTATTTCAATCATTTTTGTAATCTACTTCACTAAAACTAACTTAAATACGCGTGTACTTATTCAATGGATACAAGACATAAGTTCCGCAAACTAAAAAGTTAAAAGGAAATTTATATAACAACTCTGTTAATTTGTCTTTTATCACTGTTAGATTAATGGTGTAAAGATTGGTTCAATGATGATAAAAGATAAAGTAAGGTTTAAGACCGTTATGTCATGCATGTAACTTTCACTGCATTTAAATTAATTAAATTCCATCCATGTATAACGAAATTTCTATAGAAGTCATTTTTCACCTAACGGTTTGTATTGTTTTTTGTTACATGACAAGGCAACTGCAAATATGTGTATATCATATAAAGGTGGCGTGGTTTTCTTAAATAGTACATATTAAAAAATATAAAGTTTGTACTCCCGAAAATTTAGTGTTAGTTTGACATTCATAAGAAAATGTATTTTATTTTTTTCGACAATAAACAGCTGCTATTATTAATGTTTATAATCACTTTTTATCGTTTCGGAAATAAAATGATTATCCACAAGTAAACAATAACAATCGTATCCTTATCTTCATTAGTTGTCTAAAACAACTAATTTACAATTTATATTTATGTAAATCAACTTAATAAATTGCAATCGCATTATCATTAATCAATGTTACACTTCCTTATGCTACACTTCCCACTCGAAGGGAAGACAATGGTAGATAGAGTGGAAAACAATAGACTCGTTTGTTGGGTGTGCTCAGTTGGTAGACATTTTACTAAAAACATTAAATCAAGCTTAGTTCAAATTCATACTTCAAAACTTTGGACTTGGATTACAAGATCATTCCCAAATCTGATCAAATCTAATGAATATTTTTTATTATAAATTTTATTATTAAAATAAATATATTAAACAACTAAAATTAAAAATATGTTTACATTTTAAGTATAATTACATATTTTACTAATTTTTTAATTATTTAATAAATCAAATATATAGATATAATAACACAATATATATAAAAATTCAAAATAGTAATAAATCTGATATATAAATATAGTATAAATAAATAAAATTATTTACCAAATCGAGCCCGGATATTTACATGAAAATTAAATTCGGTTAATAAAATGTCAAATTTAGAAGGTTAAATCGATACATGAACAGGTCTAGAAAACAGATCCATACTTTATCTCTCCAAACATTCTTTCCCCTTTTTTGAATTTCATATTGTGCTCTATTATTGACAAAAATCCGAAGTTGAAGTCCAACTACACTATTAACAACTTCACCAACAAAAAGAAAAGCTATTTTTCTTTCAATCTTCACTGTTTCTTTGTGGTTTTGCTTTTTATTCAATAATTCCTTGTTTTTCTAGCGATTGGGCAACTTCAAAATCATTACTTGCTTTCTTTTTGTCTTTCAAAAAGCACCCTTTTCCATCTATTATTGTATGCACGTCCCCTTCTTCTAATTAGGGTTTTCGTTTCTTCCCGCAAAAAATGTTGATCGGAGTAGTGAGAATGTAGTGAGAGGAATGAGAAATGGGATGCGTGTTTGGGAAAGAGGTGAGTCCGAGTAAGGCGGCGACGGCGGCGGCGGAGAGGAGGGAAGGGGAAAGTACGAGAGAGAAGGAGGAAATTAGGGTTCAGAAAGGGGAAGAAGAGGAGGAGAGTAATCAAGTGAGAAATGGAGGGGAGAATCGGAAACAGAATACTGAAGCGGAGGTGGAAGAAGAAGAGGGAAAAGTACGGAGTAAAGGCGAGAGAAGTAGGAGGAGATCTTCTAGACCTAATCCCCGATTGAGTAATCCTCCTCAGCATTTGCAAGGTGAGCAAGTAGCTGCTGGTTGGCCTTCTTGGCTCTCTGCTGTTGCTGGTGAAGCTATCAATGGTTGGACCCCGCGACGAGCTGACACTTTTGAGAAGATTGATAAGGTAACTTCTGCTAATTTAGTTGTTTTTGGTTAGAAATTGAATGAATATTCTAGGATTTTGTTTTCCTAGATTTGGCAATGACAACTTGAAATCAGCTTAGTTATGTTTCTGTTATGGTTGTTATCACCAGATTGGGCAGGGCACATATAGCAATGTGTACAAAGCTAGGGACACTCTGACTGGGAAAATCGTTGCACTGAAGAAGGTTCGGTTCGACAATCTCGAACCTGAAAGTGTGAAGTTCATGGCTAGGGAAATTTTGATATTGCGCCGATTGGATCATCCCAATGTTGTGAAATTGGAAGGTTTGGTGACTTCGAGAATGTCCTGTAGTTTGTACCTTGTTTTTGAGTACATGGATCATGATTTGGCTGGGCTGGCTGCAAGTCCAAACATCAAGTTCACTGAGTCACAGGTAGTATAAAAGTTATGTTAGTTTTGTTGTAATGGAGTGGATAATAGTCTGTGCCCTGTATCTTACATGTTACAACATTGCAGGTGAAATGTTATATGCAGCAGTTATTATCGGGACTCGAACACTGTCACAACCACCATGTGCTCCATCGCGATATTAAGGGGTCGAATCTTCTTATAAGGAATGATGGAATACTTAGGATTGCTGATTTTGGATTGGCTTCTTTTTTCGATCCAAATCATAAGCAGCCAATGACTAGCAGGGTGGTCACCTTGTGGTATAGACCCCCAGAGCTCCTTCTTGGGGCTACTGATTATAGTGTTGGGGTTGACCTCTGGAGCGCTGGTTGCATTCTCGCTGAATTGCTGGCCAGGAAACCTATAATGCCTGGCCGCACAGAGGTATCTTCTAAAACTCTTTTACCTAGTTTCGACTATATATTTGTCCAAAATGGTGAAGTTTCTTTGGTTAACAACTGCATCAAATTTGTAATTTCTCATATTGAATATATATTTGAGTGAATTGAATAGCAAAGAACGATGTGAAATTGTTCTTGGATAATCCCTTAGTGTGAGTTTGACTTTCATTAACATAAAAGTTACTTCATATTTATGCCATTAGCAGATCCTCCAATAACAATTATAGTTTCATATTACTTTCTTAATGTTAGTGAGTTTTATCTTCTTATGAGTTAGGTGTTAATGTTATTATTGATGACTTGAATGAGAAATGCAAAATCTGGTCCCTTTTCATATTAATACTTATTTGCTTTCTCTCCTTGACTCTAGCATGGATATCGGCTATTTTTATTTAAATCGTCTTGATATTTCTTTTGAGTTTTGATTAATTGATTACTAGTTATATCTTAGTATGGGAAATCTTTGTTGTCATTTCACGGCTCTTTCTTTATTTTTCAATCGGCTCTTTCATATCCTTTCATTTAACCGCTTATTTGTATCTGTATGACTCTTCTTTATGTTGAAATTTGAAAAGTGAAAACTAGTTTTCCTTTACAAGAAAGGGAGAGTTTCCATGAGTTAGGCCTCTCAGATGTGGATCATTTCATGTTGTCCGATTAGGTCTTTTGATGCTAATATTCAATTCATTGCATAGGTGGAGCAACTACACAAGATATTTAAACTATGTGGCTCACCTTCTGAAGAGTATTGGAAGAAGTCAAAGTTGCCGCATGCAACCATTTTTAAGCCCCAACAGTCATACAAGCGATGCATAGCCGAAACATTTAAAGATTTCCCTCCATCATCACTGCCACTAATCGAGACCCTGCTTGCAATTGACCCTGCTCAACGTCAAAATGCTACTGCTGCTCTCAAAAGTGAAGTGAGTTTTTTTTGTCTCATCAAACAGTTTTGTCATCTTACGAATTCAGTGAGATTTGTTATAGAGCTGTTTGTAGTAATCTGTATCAAAATGAGATTTTTCATTATTTTTAAACCTCTTCACTAAAAGCATTATATGTCAAAATTTTATGCTAGTATGGAGTAGGGTCCATTGGATTTTTAGTTGGAATATTTCTTTGAAAACTTGAACATTCAGATTATCTGCAATCAAGTAGAAATAGATATTGTTCAAGCATGGGTAGTGATCGAATATGGGCCTAATGGGTAAAGGTGATTTTTTCGACCTCATGGAGAGGGTTGCAATAGATTTTGAGCCTCAAATTGAATCACCCTTTTATTTTAGGGGAACCCTGGCTATTTGGATAACACAGACGAGAATTTATGTGTATAACTTTTCTTTGTTTTTGGCATATTATGTCATGGAATTGATTAATTTTTGGTTTTGCAGTTTTTCACTACCAAGCCTTATGCTTGTGAGCCTTCTAGTCTTCCGAAATATCCTCCGAGCAAAGAGATGGATGCTAAATTACGTGATGAAGAAGCTAGAAGGTTGGATGACTTAAGTACCTTCAAGCTTTTGGTCTTTGTTTACTCAGCTAATTTAATTTTTTGCTTTTACATTTTATCGCAAGTAAGTCACGCTAAAACGGTTGTCATGACTCATGAAAAATATCTCTTCCACGTGCGACTGTATGAACTTAATTTGGTTATAATTTACTATATACTTTCATTTTTTTCTTTATCATTTAATTTTCGCTTCAGTTGTGAATCTTGCAATGTTTCTTCGTCTTCTTGAGTCTCGAAGATATCACAAGTTCTCAAATTATGTATTTATATCACTGGTTTAAAGGTGAACTGTAAAAGTGTTTCGTAACTGCAGATTGAGAGCTGGAGGAAAAGCTAATGCTGAGGGTGTGAAGAAGTCACGTGCTCGGGATCGAGCTGCAAGGGCAGTTCCTGCTCCAGAAGCCAATGCCGAGCTCCAAGCCAATCTCGATGTATGTCATATAACCTGCATCTTCGTTCACATTTACCGTGCTTATCTTCTCCTCATTGCCATCATAGATCCATGCATGACAGATGACTCAATTTAGTTGTTTTAGTAAAAAAGGGTTCTGCCATAGGCACTAGTTAGACATATCTGAGTTTGCTTAACACAAAATTTCATTAGAATAAGTGGTTAAGTGCATTTAGTGTTTTCCTGACAACATTCATATGTAATTTCCGACTAAAGTAGAAAATTTGTGTCAAAACTGTTCTGTGCAATTTGACTGAGAAACCCCAGTCCCTGATTCTTGACATCTGGCCTTAACTATGTGAATGGTCAGGATCGTGTCAATGTTTCTAGCTCTACTCGTGATACATCCTTAACATATCTTTGTTGATGTTTTCCGCCTCCTTTTTCTAATACAGCGACGGCGTATGATAACGCACGCAAATGCCAAGAGCAAGAGCGAGAAATTTCCGCCACCTCACCAAGACGGTGCGCTTGGCTATCCGTTGGGCTCCACACATCACATAGATCCCATGTTCGATCCTCCAGATGTCCCATTCAGTTCGACAAATTTCTCGTATTCAAAACCACCTATCCAGACTTGGTCTGGCCCATTGCTGGACTCTGCTCTGAGGAGAAAGAAGCATAAAGACCGAAACTCCGCTCGTGTTAAGGATAAAGAAGGTTTGTAACATTAATTTCTGCTAATACGCGAGACGATTCATGAGGCAGCAAACCCTGCCTTACATGTAGCTGTTCCGGAAAAAGCCTATAAAATTGGGAGGAGAGGTAAATCTTTTTTTATATTGAATTCTTCTTATTTCTTGTTCTGATATTTTGTACCGCAACAAGTGACTCTGGTGTTTGTATATGTTCTTTTTAATTAAATTACTCTCTATCAGGTTAGTCGAAAAGTTGATAAATTCGTATTGGGGACTCAGATTTTGTGTTCAATATATTTTTCTTCCCAGTCTTAGAAATTTCTTGTTTGTTACATTTTAGACATATTCTTGATGTATGTTAAAACATGAAAGTACGCTGAAGAAACACATGATACTAGACAGGAGAAAGAAAAATATGTTGAAGAGATTTTTGTAGTATGAACACAGTTTCTTTTGTGTTACGTTATTTGAAATAACAGTGTTGATTTAACACATAAAAATCAATATTTCTGTATAACACATCTGCTGACTGCTAATCTAATAAGTCAAAAGTTGATGCTAGATTAGTCAAACATGATACAATAAAAAAGGACCAATAAAGTGTCACCGTTAGGCTAATTTTTGAATTACTTAACTATTGTACGAATTTTCTTTTATAATGAAAAGTAGTTAATAGTATATTCTCTATTGTTTTCAAATGCATAAATCCACAGAATTATTAGCAATTTTATTGATTAAAATTCAAAGTAATTGAATTTGTTATAATCATAATATACCTGAATAATTTTAGACAAATTCTTTCTCTTAATAAATCGATAACGACATTATCAAATTTGTTTTCTAAATATTGAATACGTGGAAATACGTGGAAATACATAAAATAATCCGTACTTCAATTATTATTCAAAAGTGCATATTTTATCCATGTTAGATAATACAAAAAAAAATCAGGTTATCTTAAGTTTTTTTGAAGTAATTGCTGATGCCGGGATTCGAATCCGATCGCTCTACCTATTTTGTGGATGTACTGATTGGTCAGAAAAATATGATTTGACTCCAAGAAAAACAATTGACATCATTTGGAAAAAAAATTACAAACACCTGTTAATGATTTGCTGTGAAAATTCCCAATAATTTTTCATTCTTGATGATATTTTTTTATAAAACATCTGAATGCACAGTATCTAAATATTCAAAACTATACTATGAGAAGGTTAGAAAACAGCTAGAATTAGTTTCCATACACTCTCTTAAGAAAAACATATGTTGAGCGAAAGGTGAGTCTACAAAAAAAAATCGAATTATTTGACATGTAATTCAATTTACATTTAATCATGCGTGTAAAAGACTCTATTCTTTTTATAAACATAAATTGATTAAGTATTTGTGGTGGATTGTGATTGAGATATTGGTTTAGCGGTTGAAATTGAAATTGTGACTTTTTAAATTATAAATTTGAATCACATCCGGATTTTGAATTTATTTTATTTAATGTAAACAAAGTGTTTGTGGTGGAAAGAAAAAGAGACAAAATTAAATTGAAAGAAGTGGTTCAGATTTATTTTACCAAAATAATGTTATCCATGATTTAGATGTGGTGGTGAGTAATTAACACCACAACATATGACTCACCAACTTGTAATTTGTCTTCCACGTGCTTTTGCTTTATTAATCTTCATCTATAATTTCCTAACAATAACAATTTATGAGGCTTTAAGTCGTTTGAATGACGTGGATTCCTCAATTTCCACGTCATAAATTCCCCGTCCATTGACTCGCCTAGTTTTTTTTTTATTTAACTCTTCATTGTTATTGTTAACTGTACCGACAATTTTTTATTATTTTAATTATATAAAAATACTCCCTTC
>CATIWQ010466513.1:0-12642 GCA_949673415.1 Euphorbia schlechtendalii | reverse complement strand
GAAATCCTAAGGAAAATGTGCATGCTATAGCCCTTCGTAGTGGTAAATTACTAGATGAACCAAATCCTTCGGGTATGCTTGCTAATGATGTTGTCGAAGTACCGGATGAATATCTGAGTAAATCAAATGATAAAGCAGGAGAGGATGAACAACCTAAATTCGGAAAGGTTAATTCCCCTCAGCCACCATTTCCACATAGAATGAAGTAGAAAAATGAGGATAAGTAATTCATCGAATACATTAACAAACTTAAAGGTGTGAAAATCAATCTCTCATTTATTGAAGCCATCACTCAGATTCGTAACTATGGTAAGTTTATTAAAGAACTTTTATCTCGTAAACATAGTTTAGATGGAATATCAAAAGTATCTTTAACTGAAGATTGTAGCAAAATAATAACTGCTACAATGCCCACTAAACTTAAAGATCCTGGAAGTTTCACAATTCCGTGTAAACTTGGAAACATTTCTTTTCCAAAATGTTTATGTGATCTAGGGGCTAGTATAAATCTTATGCCTTCATCGATCTTCAAAGAGTTGAAGCTTGATGATGAAGTTAAAAGGACAAATATGGTCTTGCAATTGGCTGATGATTCTATAAAACGTCCTTATGGCATAATAGAAGATTTACTAGTTAAAGTGGATAAATTTATTTTCCCAACAGACTTTGTGTGTTAGATTTTGCCAACCAAGTATTCACGGTCACGACCTTGATGGTTTTTTTATCAACTCTTCTTTTCTTTCAATCACTGGATAAGAACGATCAACCACCATCAACCGCCATCAACTGTCAGATGAAAAGACACCTTTTGAAAGTCAACCAATCATGAAAAGGTGCCTTTCCATTGTAAATGAGATCAAACCAATTCAACCAATCACAATGAAGTGGTGCAACTCTAATGGATACGACCCTTCGTCTGAACGGATGTAACCCTTTGTACTCTATAAATAAGGCTCCAAACTCCATAATTTCATTGTGTGGCATATGGTATATGGTGTGTAGTGTTGTATACGTGCATACATAGTTTTAGAGAGAAACTCATGTAGATTTCGCTTCGTTCTAAGTTAGCTTGAAAATGTATAAGTGATTCAAACCTTATTTCGATCACTAGATTTCTCTACATATTCGAGCGATTGTTATATAAGTGTAATTACAAATCACTTATCAATAAAAGTTTTCATTCTTCAATATTCGTTTATTAAATATTCATAAAGAATAGCATCCTAATGGAGGTTCTGTATGAGCAGAGACCGAATTCAAAGAAGATGCAGGAATTGCGGGAATTGATGACTCTCATTAAAGAGTGGATACGGTTTGATCAACTTTAGCTTGCACTTGCATACCTTACAACTTTGCTTTGTTTTCTACTTATACTTTCTATTTCGAAGTTTATGATATGTCTATGTGTCATATTGTGTATTTCGTGTTGAGTCTTTTATATTAATCAAGTTATATCCTTTTGATTTAACTTTAAGAGTGATTTCGGGGTTAACAAGATTGTGTATAATTACTAGATCTGTGATTATAAAGCTGTTTAGTGAGCCAACATTTTTGGAATGGTAACTTGCTAAATATGGCTATGTGAGAGCGACCCGTGCTAAGCATAGTACTATTGTTATCCAGGTTTATATAATCGTCATAATTCGTTTGCACTAGATTTAGAAAAGTCATTTCATGTGTTGCTCTGTTGTGAATAATTGAATATCTGAGTGTCTAGAGCTGAATCTATTAAAGTAGTCTAGTGAACGTAATATCTTTGATGATTTTGCATGTTTTCTTTGCTATACTTGTTCATAGGGATAATCTATACCAATTTCTTTTACTCTAATCTATTTATACATTTATCTATTTATTTACCATCCTATCCCAACCAACCCAACAATAATGAAATTATCTATTTTATTTTCTTTGTTTCGTTATTCTTATTAGTCTTTAGAACTGGTTCCTTCCCTGTGGGTTAGATATCTTTTAAAACTATATCGCAACTGTATACTTGCAGTTATCATCATTTTTCTATTTGATAAGTGGTATTGAACATATCAAAAGCAAAAATCTCACGAATAAGTTATTAAACTTATCAGTAGAAAAGTGGCGAACAATCCCCTTATTTCAGGCCAGCTAATTGGTTTGCCATTGTTAAGGGTAACCTCTGGGCTGGGCACCACATTTTGAGATCTCTAGACGTGTTGGTGAATGAGCGTATCTAGCTATTCACTATTTGCAAAGGTGTTCAAGGCAACTACGATCTTGGCGCTCACCGATAATTGATGTGTCTATTACGAGTTTTGTCCCATACGGACAGGGTGATCCTCCCCTGCACCTTCTTTTGGTGGATTAGCCATGAAAGATGCACGTTGAACTGAATCTAAATCAGAACATGAGTCCTCACTTGAGTCAGTGTACTGAACCCCCTCCAGACTTGTCACGACTAGATAAATACACACCAAGCGATGAGCAGGCCTTTTCCAAGCTCAGATAAACAAGTAGAAGATTAGACTGTGCATGTAAAATCTATGATATGATTCGTGATGTGAGAAATGCATGAGATTTTTAATGTTATGGCTGCATTCACAAGGGGTTAGCATGCCATGATGTGAAATAACATGTATGTCAATCCATTTGAAACAAATAGGTTAGTCGTTACGTAAAGATGAAAATAGGTGAAAGATGAAAATCCAATATCTAGGGTTGGATTTGAGGTCTATATGATGCCCATGTGATATCATAAAGTGAATGATGAATATGAGGTGACCAAGTGTTAATAGGTCAAAAGTTTGAGGTTTCGTATGATGACTAGGTCTCATGAGGAGGTCAAAATTATTTCAGGTAAGCAGTGCAGCATACCCTAATGAAACGAAAACAACTACCATATGTTGCTATCTAATGAATGATTTGGTTATTTTTACCCAATTAGGGTAGAGATTTGGATGCTTGTGTAGTCATAACTATTTGAGGGTATGTGGTGATGCATGAATTATTGCCCCATGTGGGCGAATGATTGCGGGCTTAGGTTCGGTTGTTAGCAGGGACATCATGAGATATGGGAAAAATAATTTGGGTAGGTATTCACCGTGTTTGGGTTATGTGATATGTGTGATTGCCCTATGCGGGCTGTGAGTTGGATGTTGAGTGGATATCTCAAAGATGATGTTTAGGATATGTTATTACCCCTTGTGGGCTCAGTGTCGGATGTCAAGTGGACATCACATAGTAAAAGAAAGGTATGTTTACCCTGTACGGGCTAATAGCAGAATGTCTAGTAGACATCTTAAAAGGGGTAAGTGATATGTTGCCCTAGGGTGACACAATCTCAAGTGTCGTCTAACCCAAAGTGTTTGTGACATCGATGATGATGAGAAGATGCTATGTTACATCATTTTAATATTATGAGTGTGTGCGTTCAAGTGTCTACACTAAAACTCGTGGTTAGCATGACATTTGTACAATAATAAGTATGTAGCACATAGCATGCAACGTCCAAACTTCCAACCATATAACTCCCGCGTGTAGGGTTTTTGGCTAGTCTCTATCCTAAGTTTGGTTCATCTTAGTACCATGAAGATACTAAGGAGCGTACATGCCAGAAAATATAATGCATGGTCGTTTGTTGGGTAACACCCGAGGGAAAATGCCTATGGTTTATTTACATGAGGTTTGTAAATTGGTTGTTGATGTAGAAGGTTCTTGTTGCAGTAAAATACACTCTAAGCCTCCAACGAGGGAGGTACATGCGATATGGCAACAAGTGCTCCACCTGCTCAAGTACTATCTTTTCTCAAGGTGGCAGATTAGTACAAGAGAAAGCTTTGTGGTAATAGGGGTACCTTAGACTTATGGGCTAATCCCTTCTAATGCAATGTGAAATTTATGAATATGTTATAATTAAGAGAAAACGAAATAATGTGATCAATAATTTTCGGCACTTATCCAAAATCTAAAACCTATGAAAAAATAAGTTTTTTAGAAAAATCCCCAATGAAGTCGCCATTGTGAGTGGACAATACAGAGCGGTGGGTCGAGAGCGCATGGAGATGAGAGTCGCGATCCACTAGTGTGTTTTAAAAAATAAAAAAAATGTGCCGGGTCGGGGATCCAAAAATGTTGAAAGAGAAAGCAAAAGTATTTTAGATTGGTCAAAACCTAATCCGCCGTCTCTTGGTGTAGAGTCGCCACCTGGATTAGCTCTTCCAGGAATTAAAGTCCTATGAGGCTTAACGTCCGAGGGATGTCCCACTAAGACACAAAGATTCAGGTTCGGGATAAGTTGATTATTTCTCATTGGATCACATTATATTGCATCTACAGAAAACCGTATTTTCTTAATTAGGCATATTCACATTTAAGTCGTTTTGGAGTTATAATGTATGATTTAACACTCATGCAGAAAGCAGTAAATCCATACATAAAGCAATAAATAAGTGTGGAAAAATAAATTAATAAATTATAAAACTCGGGGGATGCTACCGCTCACCTCATCTATTAATTACAATTCTTGTAAAAATAATATTTGCAATACCCGAAGGAAAATAAAATCCTAGGCATACATCTGACCTGCATACACAAAGGTTAGCATGAGATGTGGCACTTATGTTCAATTTGATTTTGAGAAGGTCTGTGTGGCTAATTAAGACATCGACGGTTTTAAGTTATTTTAAATAAAAATGGTTCATTTTTATTTACACATATGTTGGTCAATTTTTATTAGTGAAAATGAATGCTTAGCAAAATGTTAGGCCTGTTATCCGGGAATAATTTGTATTCCCTTCGTGGGGGTATTCTAATATGAATTTCCGTTAATAAAGAAATTACAGATGAAAAGAAGAAAATTACAACATTTACAATAATAATAAAATTCTAGGTCCACAAATAAGATCAGAAAAAGATGAAGCAGACAAAGTAGATGATGAGCACAGAATCTACAATTCTAGGAACTCAGAAGCTTACCCTTTCAACATGAATCTACTTCAACGTATCCGTTTGATCCCCAGGAGCGTTCCTCATTTGTTTTGATTTAGTTTTGGTTTGAATGGAAAATAAGTGTTTATTTATCCAAACTTTGGCGAGGCTCGCCAGAGTTTCTCGTGGGGCTTGCCTCGCTAAATATCGGCTAGGCAGGCTTCGGATTCGGTTTTTTGCGGCATTTTCATATTTTTTTGTGTATTTTCATATTTCTTTAATAAATTTTTGAATTAAAAAAAATTAAATAATTTGATTAGAAAAGTCCTTTTGAATTTAAAGACGAGGAAGACTCCCATTTAAAGATCATCCGACAGTCGAAAATTGTGTGATCCAAGGATAAAAATCCTGAAAGCCATCATCATTGAACGCGCAAGCTGGTGCAAAATCCTATGCTCACAGCCGGGTCATCTACTGGGTGCATGAGCTATTCGGTTTGGCCCCCGCGTGCGGGCAGGCTCTCGTACAAAGAGTTGAGCCTTTACTAGAGTTCGATGGACATGGTGCGCGTGGAGCAGCGGGCTCAGTGCGTATGCTCCTTTGTCATTTACCTGCTCACCGTGCTATTCTTCCCGGTTGCATCAACCAATATCAACTATCTGTTGATTCCTGCTATTGAGGAAATAGCCCCGATTCTTGTGAAGAACTAGCCTCGGGCTATTCTAGGCTAGGTGTATTGTGTCTTGGATTATACTGCAAGGGCTCTTGACAAGGCCCTCAAGCTGAGTCATATCTTGCTCCAGGTAATTGATTTTTAGACTTTAGGATTTTACTTCTTGTGATTTCTTCCAGTTTATCTAACTTTCACCTTTATTGCAGGTTTGGCCCTTCGAGCATCGTATCCTCACCCACCGGATCATTAAGACCAAGCCAGTCCGAAATGAGCCTCTTTTAGCCATCTGGTGCTGACCGATTGGTGGTCTCCACAAATGGAGGACTGGATACCGAGAGTGTCTCTGCCATTTGAACGCTGAGCAGGTATTGAATTTCTTCTTCGAGCGTCTTTGTCTATTTTTTGATAGTGCTATTATAATTAACAAGTTTTCTTCTTATTGCAGATTGAGTTCGATCCTTGGACCATCGTGCTAAATCGAGATAAGGTGATGACCACACGGATCGACGTAGATGACCATCATCTAGTGCTTGAGTCACCTCTTTAACTCAAGTGGTATTTTGGGGAACGAGTTCGGGACTGGCGATCGTCCATAGTGGCTGAGCGGCCTGTTCCTCCTCATCCTCAAACCGGTGTTTTCTAGCCGAACCTTACGATCACTTTCGTAGATGCTCGAGCAATCTTCTTCAATGGGGATGGCTTGGTTGTTCCTACCTGGTGCATATCGAATGGCTTTTCCCCCTTACCCTCGCCACTGGTCTGACGATTACGAGGATTGGCATCGCCAGAAGACCATGGAGATGGAAGGTAGAGCTCCCTTAGATGACAAGGAGGAGGAGGCTGAGCTAGGCAGAGGTGGCAGCGATGATGGTCCCGATGGTGGTCCGAGTCATGGAGATGATGATGACGTGGTGGTGGGGCCTCGGCGGTGGAGCTGGCGGTCGGGACAACGATGGTGGCGGTGGAGCTGGTTGCTGGGACTGCAGTGGTAGCGGTCCGAGCTCTTCTAGAGTATGAATCCTTCTCAACTTTATTCCCTTGATTTTTATTTTCTTTGTTGTGTATTTATTGCTTTTGTTGAACATGCTGGTGTAGGGAAATGGGCCCATGCACACTGATCTAGTTCAGAGGACCGGATGTATCACGTCCCCGGATTCGTGGAGGGCCACCTCCTCACCACTTTGGAGACCAACTTCTCGCTGATGGTGAGGGTGGGAGAGCGATGGGATTACACTTTGCCTAGGAACTCATATACCATGGCCTTCGCTCCTAATGATACCACCCACATGAGTTTCCTCTTTTGAAGCTTCACTTTCTAACCCATTGATTCATATCCTTACCTTGGCTTCTCAAATGGCAGATTCCCCGGGCTGATGCTGAGTTATATATCCATAACTACCTATCTACTCATGACATGATCATTGCGCAAAACGGTGTGGCCGAGGTAATCCTCTTCAAGATTTGTAAAATATGCACTATTTATGTATGCATGTTGGGTTTGTGAGATGATTGTGAATACTTGTTGCTTTCGTCATATATTGACATTTTTGTGAATGATTATGTTATGATGCATGCTTTCTACTATAGGCCTTGATTGATATTGAGCACTAGGATCTCTTGAAGTCTCAGGAAGTTATGAGGATTCAGGGTCTGAGGATTGAAGATCTGAAGAGGCAGCTGGCCCAGTATCAGAGGTTCGCAAATTCGGCAGAGTCAGGTGGGAGCTGGTCCAGGATGCATCGGGGGACTTCGTCTCGCTTTGGTATGCACCAGGGTAGATCGGGGAGCTGGGATGTGGAAGCAGATAGCCACATTGCTGGGATCGGGGATGATGAGGCCTCCTCCTTTTCTTAGATTAGCCCTATTCTGATTTCTTCAATTTTCTTGCATTTATAGGGACAAATCAAATATAGTTTTGGGCACTTTTGAAGCCTTTTTGCACAATCTTTACTGGATATTTGATTGGACGTCTTTGCTACAATTTTATCGCAATATCTAGACTTTGTTTGCATGATTTTCGTGACTTTGTTGCCTAGAAGAACACCCCAATAGACTTCTCAGTTTAAAATTGACCCTAAAACTGACTTTTTTTGCTAAAATGGTGCTTCCAATTGGTCACTGTATCTGTAATATCGTTAACCACATGAGAAAATCTAGTCTACTAATAGATATAGGTAAACTACCGGAAACACAATATCGTTAACGACATCATGATATCGTTAACGAAATCACGATATCGTTAACAACATCATAATATCATTAACGATATTATAACATTGTTAACGATATTGAGCAATATCGTTAACGATATTACACTCAATTTCCAGATTCTGCTTTCTTTTCTACTTTTCTTCAAATGGTGTCCCACAATCAATAACTTCGAGCCTTCTTACACACACTGAAGAATCTTGACTGGGAGAAACTAGAGAGGTTCGGCTTTTGGGGCCTTCGATATCTTGCATTCTTTCCCGTGAATACGACTTTGGTTAGGGCCACAATTTTGTTTTAGGACCCAATCGCCCATATTTTCCAATTTTCTCAGCAAGAGATGTGTCCAATGATCGAAGAGTATCAAGCCATCTTCGGGATTCCATGCCCCCGGGCTTTTCCTTTAGCGGTCCCGTCCTACCGCTTCGATGCCGAAGCTTCCCTCAGGGGTTTATGGAATTTGGACTCCGTGACCCCTTTTCTCGCACACCCACCATCTCTAGGAGGGTTTCAGGTCAACGTGGTGCTAGAGTGGTGCATCGATGCCTCTAGAGCTCACATTGCTTGGCCCTTCATGGTGGCTCTGCTCTTGATGTTAGAGTTTATTTGCGGAGTTGGCCATGTTGCTCCATTTCAGCTGATATCCATCATCGACCCACTTTCTCAGGGGAATTCTCCATCTACCTTAGCATTGGCAAAGAACCTTATTAGCATAGATGCTGCTATCTCCTACCCCGATCTGATTGATGATTACTTCACACTTCTCGAGGTAAGCTTGTGATGACCATTTACTTCCCCCATTTCCCACTTTTCTAAACAGGGTCTATCTTAGGTTTGGCTATTGGAGAAGCTTTCCCTAATCGGTGACCCACAGGGGAACCCTTTTGATTACTCACCCGTAACTTATAACAAATGTGGCCTGACGACTGCCGGGTGCTCCCTGATGACTGAGTATGACAAGACTTAGACTTTTGGCTAACTTTCTGATAACCGGATCTGCTAGCTTTGCCCCTGGTGGGCGATCACTCATGTCGCAATTTTGATGCACGAGGATGGGATCCTGCTGATGGGCTTATATCTTTCCATGTATTATTCGCCCAGCCACATAAGCAGGCAGTACAAGAGGCATCAAAGGATACCGTGTAGTATATGTTCTTCCCAAGTTTTCTAGTTGCATCATTCTTGGCTGGATAGACTACCCGCCTTATGGGTTCAGCGTACCCAGTTTGCTTGTCTGAATTATGGAGCAGCCGAGACTACGAAGACTGATAGATTTTTTCACGGATGGCTTGCAACTACCAGGTCCTTGACAGACTATAAGCGGTATACATGGGTGACTCGCGAGTGGTTGAGGGAGGAAGATGGTTTGAGCCCTTATGGCCGTAGGTAAAGCCAACTCGATGACTTGGTATAGGATGATGCTATTTTAATTTAAAAAGAAAAAAAACTAATTGATTTTTAGAATATACCCATGTGGTATGTTTCTATCAGATTTATTTGTCTTTTCTTTTACTAAGTACAAACTACGGAATTAATCGTATTATGGAATGTTTGTTGTTTAGTTGTGATGTTTCAACCATTAGCGTTCATCATTTTCATAAACATACGCATAAACATTTTCAGCAAGAAATGACTTCTTTATTGATGAAAAGAATCAGAGTAGAAAATGTTTCGGGTGATCTGAATCCCATCATTAGCTAGCCCTATCAGGTTTTCTAACTAATGAATTTATTCTTCACTCATTTTCCTAAGTTTTGCTTGAATCGCCCTTTCGGGTTTAAAATTTAGCGGACTGTCTTATTTTGCGAAAAAAGGCCCTAATTTTTTCTCAAGTAATTGTGTTAGTTGATGGGCTTATTTACATATGTATTTTTTGTTTTTTGTACTTCTTTTCCATATTTATTTCTTTTCATGGATGTGGTAGCGCTTAAGTCTATCTTGATTGATGTGGTTGACGAACTCATTACCGTTCATATCCATGATCTTAATTGCCCCTTTGCTCAGCACTTTCTTGACTACAAATGGTCCTTTCCAATTAGGTCTAAATGTCCCTCTAACATCCACGTTCTAAGGTCTCAACTGCTTCAATACCAAGTCTCCTACTTTCAGGGGTTCCCTTTGATGCTTGACTTTGCTAATGTATGCTCTGGTCATTCGTTGTTGATACATTTGGAGGTTGTCCAAGGCTTTGAGGTGGTGCTCGTCATTTATGCTGAGTTGTTCAAACCTAGCTCTTGCCCATTCTGACTCCCCTAACTTGGCTTCAAGGGCTATCCTTAAAGATCCCACTTTTGTCTCCACTGGTAAGACCGCCTCCATTCCATATACTAGGGAGAAAGGTGTTTGGTTTATGGGGGTCCGTATACATGTTTTGTAGCCCCGGACTGTGAAAGGTAGCTTATATGCCCAATCTCGATAAGTAGTCACCATCTTGCTCAAGATTTTCTTGATGGACTTGGTGGCTGCCTCCACTACCCCATTAGCTTGTGGTCTATATGGCGAAGAGTGATGATGCTTAATAACATATTTTTCGAGGAGTTCTTCCATTGCCCCTTGAAATTATACTCCGTTATCTAAGACAAGGTGGTGAGGGATCCCTTATCGAGTGAAGATGTGCTTCTCTATGAACTTGGCCATTTTCTTGGCGGTGTTATTGGAGTTGGGTTCGGTTTCCACCCACTTAGAGAAGTAGTGAACTGCCACCATGATAAATCTATGGCTGTTGCTAGAGGAGAGGTAAATCTCTCCAATTATATCAATCCCCCATGCCGAGAATGGCCAAGAAGTAGATAAATGGTAGAGATCTGAGGGAGGTAGATGGCTGAGATTCCCATAGATTTAGCACTCATGACACCTCTTTACTTCCACCACATAGTCTATGACCATAGTGGTCCAATAATAACCTTAACATTGAATCTTCTTAGCTAGGGCTAATCCATTCATATGTGGGCCACAACCCCCTGCATGTATACACCGTATGATGAGCATAGTCTCTTTCTCAGTCAAGCAACAGAGCAACAAACCCTCCGGAGTATGATGGAATAAATCATTGTCAAGAAGTCATAATTGGACGACCAGGCGACCGAGGGAAGTGAATTCAGAGTCCGTGGTTCCCTCAAAATAAACCCCATCTCTTAGAAACCGGACAATATCGAAGTACCAGTAACCCAAAACCAAATCCTCTTCAACTATCACTACTCTGCAATAATAAGGCTCTCTAGCCGATTGAAGCACTAATGGTTTGATGGGTTGGGTCTGGGGCCCTTCCCACATAAAGGCCAAAGTGACTAGGGAATATGCCATTTGGTTATCTTTTCCTAGAACGTGGCAAAATACACATTTATCTAACTTCGCAGATACTACCCAGACTGCTTCCAGATAGGGGTGAAGCGACTCCTCCTTGATCTCCCAATCGCTGATTACTTGCCGAATTACTAGGGCTGAATCTTTGATGACTGAGACTTCCTTGGCTTTCACCTTTCTTAAAGCTTCGAATTCGAATAGACATGCTTCATATTTTGCCCCGTTATTCATGACCGGGAACTCCAAACGGTTAGATAGTGGAATGATCTCATTCTTGGGTGTGATCAAGACTACACCCAGGCCTACTCCCTTGCGATTCATTGCGCCATCAAAATACATAGTCCATTCCTTCTTCACTTCTTCTACCAAGGAGACTTGCTCGTCTAGGAACTCAAGGTTTTCTACGTAATCGGAGTCCATCACCTGATTAGCCAAGAATTTAGCAACCGCTCAGCCTTTGATGACTTTTCTAGTGATATACTCAATGTAAAATTAAGAGAGGAGCAACAACCACCGGGATAGTTTTCTTACCAACATGGGAGATTGGCACAAGTATTTCATAGGATTGACCTTAACCACTGCCTGAACATTGTAAGATTGGAAGTAGTAGCATAGCTTCTTAGTTAGCCATACCATTGGTGCGCATATCTTCTCCACCACCGTGTAGCGGGTCTCGTATTCTAGCAACTTCTTACTTAAGTAGTATATTGCATGCTCCCTCTTGTCGTCATGCTCTTGTACTAGCATTGCCCCTACAGATGATTCCTCAACGACTAATTAAATGATAAGAGGGCGGTCTAGGATAGGAGGCTTCAGGACAGGAGGGTTGATTAAGTACTTCTTAATCCTCTCGAATGCGATCCGGCATTGGTCATTCCATACCACTAGTTGCTGTTTTCGTAGAAGTTTAAAAATTGGCTCATAGATGGAAGTCAGGCGGGCAATGAACTTGTGAGCACGGGATTTTTATGCCCTACTCGTGAGTTCAATGATGAAGCTGTAATATATTTTCCTTTGCTAGTCTTTCACTTTGATAGGGTCTCGGAGGTCCTCGAGAGAAGCATTCCTCGTTTCTTTACGTACCTTACATCTTTTAGACCACCTCATCTGTAACCGAGCCCAACTTGGGCTAAAATCAGACTGAAAATAATGATGACCTAGATATAGAATCGGTACCGATGAGAATACATTGGTACCGAAACCTGTGTCTCAGTACCGATACAAATCATATCGGTACCGATATACCTACCATTGGTACCGATGTCAACATCGGTACCGATGCGCAACCATCAATACCGATGGTTCTGCCTCAAAAGTGTCCATCGGTACCGATGGTTCATCATCGGTACTGACGTTTAGCTGATAGCAGCAGCAGAATGACTTCTAAATTCCGGAATTATTGGATAATTTCCAATAATCGGTTCCCATCACTTTCAACACTGTTGAAAGTGATTGGAAGGTCCCCCCATTTATGAGGATGGGACCTTGGTGGAGAGAAAGGGGAGGAAAATGACAAAACAACTTTTGACTTTGGATTGAAGGGAACTCTAACTAAAGAGAAA
>CATIWQ010466437.1:0-27289 GCA_949673415.1 Euphorbia schlechtendalii | reverse complement strand
ACAAAAAACTTTCATGCAGATTAAACAAGGAATGGTTCACCAAAGCAAAGGAGAAATTTGCAAAACCTTTGGATTTCAACATCATGGAAATAGAAAAAAGGAGCTTCTTTGTCAACCTGAACATGATGGACCAATTCCTTTCAGATAGTGTAAGCAAACTAAAAAATCACTCTTATACTATCTTTAAACACTGTATAATTTATGCACAAAAAAAATATTGTTTGGTCATTGATTATGAATTAAAAAAATTCTAATAAGTTCAAAAATAATTAACAAAAAACAAAAATAAACTCAAGTTTTATTTTATAAATTTCTTAGATATTAAGTCTTAAAAAATTATTATACACTATATATTTGACTCTTACCAATGAATAGCACATCAATGTCATCTGTTACTATCTATGAAAGAAAGGAAAGCACTCACAGAAAATAAAAGCAACCTACAGTTTCACAACAACTAACATTAACTTCGACAGAAGGATTAATCATGTGTACGATTTCATCCAAAAACTTACAGGCGAAGAGAATTTAACTGATGTTTTGGATTCTGGAGATACAATAGTGAATCAAATAACTGGACATGGTATCAAATGTGCAAGATGCTGGATAGATGTGGAAAATGTGTTTTTTCCTATGAATATAATGAAATATCATTGGGTGTTAGGAAGATTTGAGGTGAGGTCAAGGAAAATCTACATCTATGATTCATTGATGAAGAGAACAAGCATAGAAGACACAACTACAACTACTCAAAAATATGCAACTATCATCCCGTATTATCTGCACGCATTCCACCTATTCATGCCAAACAAAGAACTGATGAGTCTGAAGCCGTATGCAGAAGGAAACCCTCTACGGCCTCTAGAATTAGAAATGATCGATGATATCCCATAGCAAGAAATAAGGTACTTTTTATTTCAAAATATCAAAGTTCATTACTTAAAAACTGAAAAAAAAAAATCTAATGGCAATCATTATAATTGAATTTCAGTGATTGTGGAGTGTTTGCAATGAGTTACGTTGAGTACTTGATAGAGAGAAGAGCATTCCCACAAAAGTTTAATGTGCAAGCACTCAGAACAAGACTTGCTTTCAGCTTGTACAAACATGGGATGAACAAGCAAGAAAATAGCTTGGAGAGCCACGAGGAGTAGCAAAAGACATTGGAGCAAAAAATATAGCAGTGTTTTTAGTTTTGTTTGAATGATATGAAGTTAAGAAATTACAACATCTACAAATTTTAATTTTAGATTGTGTGATTAATGGATTATGTAAGTGACATGTTTGGTTTAGTTTCGTGTGACTTTTTCTTATTCAGGTTATGGAAGAATACAAGAAAATTATATTATAAAAGAAATCTAGCATTTTATACTGTTATATAGTGTATAAAATATGTATACTTTCAAATACATCAGACAAAAACAATTATACAATGTATAAAATGTGTATAATGTGAAACACATTAAAACAAAACCTGATTTAAAAAAATAAAAAATAACTTAAAACCACAAGTTCAATTAAAAAATGCATATTTTAACAAAAAACAATGCATCACATGTGACATTAAACATGACTAAAAAAATTATAATATGTATAACAGGTGTGTAAAGTGTATATAAAAAGTCTATAATGTGAATTACACTAACATGTCTTTAAAAAAATATAAGTCTGAACAAATAGAAACTTAAAAAAAATTAAAAATCATTCCTTGACACCGCTACAAGTCCTCCTATTGTGACCTGACTGTCCATAAGTACCGCATTTAATTTTGGCCCTTGTATTGCGCTCCAAATATGATCTAATTATGTGCTTCCTTGATCTACCCACCCTTACCTTTGCTTCCGGAGGAAAAAATGCGCTCACTAACTTCTGGAGGTGTATCCCATGCATTCCTTGAAGGGATAGGAAAAACAATGCCTTCATATGTTGCTACATATTCTGCCTTGGAATAGTAAATAGATGAATAAACATCACTACTCAAATGAAACTTCTTTATATACGCAAGAGCATGCGCGCAAGGAATCTCATCCAGCTGAAACCTTTAGCAAGTACATGTTTTTTTAACCATGTCAACAACATATTTATTGCCACCCTTAAAAACTACTACCAATTCATTGGTAGATGGAATAACCTACAAACAAACAAAATAAATAAAAAAAGGAAACAAAATAATAAGTTTTCCATGTCATACAAATTAAGAAAGAAAAAACCAGTAATATATGCAAAAAAGAAAAAAACAAGAATTATTAAGAAAAACAGAAGTCACCTCCATTTTCGAAGCCAAGTCATACAAATTTAGTAGAAATTGATGCTGCCTTGAAGATAGGGCTTAACGGGTTTGAATAGCAAGTTTCCTGTGTTTATAAAATAGATCTTGAAGCATCCCTATCAAAAACTCTACCAAAGTAGTTATTGGCATAGATTTCACTTCCATTATCATTGAATTAAGAGATTCAGCGAGATTCAAAGTCATAGTGATAAACCTTTTCCTCGGAGAATACAACCTCGCCCACCTCTGAAAATCAACCTCCTTAAGATAACCTGGGATTTCTAGATTTATGTTAGCCAATTGAAACATATTATCCTCAGATTCTTTCAAAGTGTTTGCTTCATAAGCAAGCTTGAAATACTTGGACATATCCTTGATATTTGGTTTAAATCTCGATTTCATGTTCTGAAGAAGATGATAAGTACAAACAACATGAGGAATGTCAGGATTGACATTTTCACAAGCATTCTGAATGCTCTAGTGTCTATCATAAACAATAATCATGCCCTCTCTCTCCTTAAACACATCAATAAACTTTCTAAAAAACCAATCCCATGAAGAGTCATTCTCACCATCCACAATTGCAAAAGCTAGGGGCAAAACCATACCTAAAAGAATTAGAAACAGAACATTATAAAAATAACAGATAATAAAATTATACATCGTATAACAGTTGTATAACATCAAAAAAAAATAAAATGAGAAATTTTCAAAGATACATACCATTAGCATCAGGAGAACTGGCAAAAATAAATGTGCCACCATAGCAAGATTTCAAAAAAGTGGCATCTACAACAACGATAGGTGGGCAATGATCCCATCCCTTAATCGAAGCATAAATAGCAACGAAAAGATACAGAAACTTGTTTCCTTTTAGTTCAAGAGAAACAGCTGAACCATGATTAGTCAACTGCACTATGTACAACAATCGAGGCAACTCTGAATATGCTTCTTTAGCAAATCCCCTAATCATATTCATAGCTATCTCTTTTGCTTGCCAAGCTTTTCTGATAATTAATTTCAGTACCTAATCTATCCCTCATATCAGAAACAATATCATTTGGAGTGTAAATATGCTTGTGACTTATAAATGGATTCTTGATAACATGTGCCACAATAGATCTAGTAACTTGCCTCTTGTCACTATTTCTAAGATCTATATTACAATAATGATCCGCAACAAGGTTCCTATTAATGAAAGAACCAAAATTCCTCCTACATGATGCCTTCATATACCAAGGACAAGTGTCATCAATGCAACAAATCTAGAACTGGTTAGGACACGACTTCAGAACCTTGTATTGGAATTTATTCTTGATTGCATAAAAGGCCATCGCATCCTTCAAAGATTCCTTATTCCCAAATACTTGATTAACCTCAAAAGATTGAACAACAAAATAAGCAATACTAAAACCATTAGCCAAATCATTCTCAACACATTCAAACACTTCGTCATGAATATCCATATCTTCCAACACTTTATCCCTAACATTTCTCAAATACAAAGAATTGTCATCATCAAGTGATAAATCAAGCAAACGACAGTGTGCAACATCAAGTTCAGATGCAAAATTATCCACTTTACTATCCAAAACTTCATCCACAACTGCAAAATAGATATTAAACAAGCTCAGAAACTATTATACACTGTATAAAATGAGAAAACCAATAGATTGACAAAAATACCAGCATCGCAAATCACAGCATCTTTAATAGTTGAAACATATATTGGAAATTTCATAGGATTACTGGTAGAATTCCTCATAAAACTGAAGAGACATGTCATTGAAAATTCGCAAAGGTGAAGAAGAAGGAGACATCTTAAATTGGAAATTCAATTTACAATTCTCATCGGCAACCTCAATATTCTCAGAGATAATGCATTCAAAATCAAGGAAAATGGTAGATGTATCAAACATCAAACCACATGAGTTATAATCAACGAAAATCAGATCATAAGTCCAAGATTCACCATGATAAATCACTACACCGATCTTCTCCATCACAAAAATTGAATGAAAAATCTAAATTTGAAACAGAAACTGCAAAAAAAAACAGAAGATAAGAAGGTAGATAACTAATTGATAGACATCAGAAATATAATTCAAACAAAATCATAAAAACAATCGACAATTGGGGGAACAAAAATCGAAAACAACAAAAACTAAATCAGAAACCTCAAGATGATAAAAATAGTGAAATCATAAAGAAATAAAGCAACAAACCTGAAGAAATTGGGAGAAATCAGCAAGGACAAGATTGGAGCATAATTAGTTGAAGAACAGAGGTAGAGAGCTAGAAAGAGAGCTGAACGTATTAGCTAAATTAGAATCTAATTAAAAGGTAAAGTTAATAAAAAATGTTGATTAGATTAAAAGTAATAAAATCTGATATTTTAAGATATATTGTTAAATTTCCCTGTAATTACGTCGATAACTTCAAATCTTAGACTTGAATGACATGATTGAGAACGTTTACCACGTTGACAACATCATCTCATGAAAACAATAGAATTACAGCCCAGTGAATCCCTAGTTTAAACCACAAAGGAAAGAAGTTGTTTATATTTAGATCTACAATTCTTATGAAAAGTCCCAATTCGCTGGTTCAAGACTAAACTAAGCATGTGGTTCAAACGAATCTGAGTTAAGCAAAACCCAGATCAAATGCTTTCAATAGTTATTACTTACAGTATTTAATTATTTATGGCTACAAGTCTAACGGTAAATAACTAAATACTGCAAAAAAGTTTTAAAAAGAACAAATATTGGAGTATTATTTATCAGACGTCAAACAACAAAACAGGCTGAAAATCCAATATAAAAGATAGGAGCTGGATTTATAGCGTTATGGCTTTTCATTCAACTGCTATACACTCCAAATAGAAATTCAAATTACATAATTTCATCTATTTAACTGTATGATTGCTTTTCTATTGGTTTCCCAAATCAAAGTTTTCTATGTTGTTTGAATTCTAATAATAACCCACTGGAGCTGCTTCTTTTCTATCATTCTGATCGCTTTTACTGCTAATTACCAATGGCCGGAATCGCTATTATATTAGATCCACCGTTATTCCTATCCGTTCTCCGCTGCTGCTGCTCCTTTTGCTCTAGATTCTTATTTGGGTATTCTTCTCCTTTTTACGTTTTTGCTTGTTTCTTTGGATGAGCTGTGATTCATTAGTTTTGGTGTCAAGCTTCTGCGTGATATGCGTACTCTTAAGTACCTTGACCATGCAAGTTTCAGATCAGCATTGAGATTACTGAGTTCTAGTTTTGGAATGTGAAATTCATCTTGTAATCCCCAATATCATACCTGATTGCAATATCACCAGTTGTCTAATCTATTCCACTACTCTAGTTTCCTGGCGAACTGTATTTAGCATTTGTGTTTTGATTTGTATTCTAAAGAATTGCACGCTGTTTTTGATTGGATGAGCATAATTCTGATTTGGGGAAAATGAAATTTAAACAACAAAACAGCAATTAGATGAATTCAGTGGGGAGAAAAATCAGAAAACAGATCCCATGTATCCATTGAGCGCATGAACCCAGCGTTTAAAATTAGCACAAAAACGAAAATAAAACGCTGTCGTCTGTCTCTGCATACAATTATTTCCATCCCATTGACCTTGCCTCAATTTTCCCCAACCCCAACTATTCGATTTCCCCTTGAAACAACACTGTAATGTCTATAGCTCAAAATACGGCCAATGGACAATAGCATATTCACTCACAAAGTTACAGCAGAATGAGACAGTCCTTAAAGCTTAAGAACAAAATGACAACAGTATGATCTGTATATGATACCAGGCAGTGCTATAACACCTTATTAACACTCCTCAACTCCACTTTGGGAATGATAAAGATCAAAATAATAGAATTGAGCCTTTATCATTTTTCAGGTATTCAGTGTGATTGTTGATAAAGAAAAGCATGGAGGAAACAAAAGCTGCGAGAGCCTGTGATAAATCAGATGACTAAAATTAATACAAACCCATGAATAATCAGAACAAACAACATCCAATTTTCAAAAGTTGCAGAGTTATATAACTTTTCTACTCATAAAATCAATCAAATTCTACCATATCTACACAAACAAACATACAAATGGCAATTATTTTCAGAATATATATTAATTCACAGTGATTCCGAAAACTAGTGGTTTTTCGTTCACCGAATAGCCTAAATCTCGGCCATAACATCTTTCAATCCCTGCAAAAGATTCAAACCTAGACGGCAAACTGCAGCAAAAATAAACAACTTGGTATAACACAACAATTTCAATAGACACTAATCGAAGTAAGACCGAATCAGGATTTTGAAAATAGAGTGAAAGAAGAGTTAAGCTCCCTTCAATCCAAAGAAGGATAAAACAAGAAGGCAATAAAGCCCCTGAAATATGCAAGCCAGAAGCCTATCCAACAAAGAAAGGATAGGAGTGTGGCATCCATAGCTCAGCAGCTTCATCCGCCCAGCAGTATCCTCTTTTTGGACCGAAAGGAGCTCTACTCAATCTTTAACTTCATCACTCCATAGTTTGTACATCTATTGACAAAACAATTATCAATTTAAACCAAAGCTTTTAACCTTGTGCTGAGATCTGAGCGGCGGCGGCGGCGGCTAGGGTTAGAGCGGATATCCAAAGGGCGTAGAGAGGGAGAAGATGAATTTATACTGAAAAGAAAAGGGAAAGGTAAAGAATTATATTTAATTTTTAAATAAATGGGACGTACTAAATAAATATATTGGTTAATAACAAAAATAATTCTTTAAGATTGCTAAGATCTCGTGATATATATCTGTTATACGCATTGTTTTGATATGTTGATTACATGTAGAATCTTGAATGAGTTATGATTTTATTAAATCAAACTTTTTTATGTGATAAGATTTTATTTTCAGAGAAGTTTTAGTAGTTCTGTTAAAGAGAGCTTCTTAATTAGTAAGATTTTTAAATAATTAAGTCTCAATTCAATCGGAAAAGATTTCTTAGTGATTCTAGCTTTTTAGAATTTATGCTTTAGATATAGAGTTGTGTTTAAATCAAATCGATCTCTTTAATTGTAAGGAAAATTATGAAAGAGACAATATTGAGTAATTTATTTATTTATAATCAACACAATTATTATATATAAGTTTTCATTTTTTTTCTTACAATTATAAATAAATTTGTCTCGATATAATTATTCTTTTGATTCGATCCTTTGTTGTTATTTATTCAATTCACATGAAATTGATATTGGTTTGCTTTCTTCATGTGTTCGATGTAATTGATTCTATTTTATTTTGCATCCATACCTTACAGTTGACAAAGAAATATAAAGATAAATATTCTTAACATATCATTTAAATCAAAGAATAACAAATTGACATCAATATGATACTTATATCTCCACAAAAGCAACTATCTTCTTCCCATCATGAGTCTTCCTCAAGAAATGTACACAAAATTCCTTTACTTAAGCTTCTCACCCTTGGCAAGTATTTCCGGCAAAGGTCAATGACATCACTTAGTTTCGGGTTAACAAAATTAGGAGTCGGAATTCTATTCTTACTCCCACTCGCAATAACACAATGCTCAACACTTTTGTATCTCCCATTGCTCAATATCTTAAGCACATCTCCAACGTTGATCACAAGCGATCCTTCAATCGGAGGGACATGAACCCATATATCTTCTTTGCCTTTCCCTTCGTTGACTCGCACATAAAGCCCTCCGAGTTGGTATTGAATGAGGAATGTAAGAGACGGAACATCAAAATTTCTACAAGTATAACAAGTTCAAATTATAAAAATTGATACAATAATAATATAAAGGGTAAACTTAAAAAACATACCCTGTGATCTATCTGTTTTTCAAAAAAGTCATTGCGGAATTTTTTTTTTCAAAAGCATGCCTGTGTTTTGAAACGTTAGCAAGATGAGCTTTTTTATTAACGCGGTCAAAAAATATGATGTGGCAGGGGTATTTTTGGATATTATACTAGGTGTCCGGCTCTCCACGTTTATTAAGTACTCGTTCACAAAAAAGGGACATGTGTCCATTTACAACTCACCCATTTTTCCGTACCCTTCTCTCCCACTTTTCTTCCACCTACTCTTTACTATTTGACTGTGATTTCATTATCCATTTTTTCACAACTTTCATTTTTACATGTCATAGTTCCCTGATGGTCTTTGTGAGAAAACATAAAAAAGTAAGGAAAAAAGATAAAGAATTCTTAATAATTAAAGAAATTATGAAGAGAATTAAGAAATAAGAACACGCTTAAAAAAAATCCAGATGCCATATATCATAATCCCTTCTTCCCCCTCAATTATGAACTATCGCCACCACCATTGGTCGACATTACCTACAATGGAGGATCGATCTCCATCTCCTTCTTCGCATTGGCAACCATTGATGCTCTGGTTTTGTAGAAAAATCACAAAAATTATAAAAATCTGTTGTAAGAAATGTCCAACCTCACCAAACAAACTAGATCCAATTTTCTATTCCTCACTTTTTCTTTCATTTTCAAAATACCCAATTCTAATTTTAGAATACCTAAAAAAACCTTGACATATATCATACACTAAGATTTACTAATCTCAAATTGAAGCCCAAATTAGGTTCTAGATGGATTTGACGAAACAAAATAAACAAACCTGTTACTGATTTCTAGATCGTTCACTAGAGAATGAACAATCGTTGCCGGTCGCCGTCTAGGTAATCCAGCTTCTCCACCTCCATCGAAGATGCTTCGACAGCCGATGCTCCCTTTAAACGATTTGGACTCTCCATTGCCGGGAATCGGTGTGTTTCGTAGTACAATTTGGGGAGTCCAGAGTATACTGAGTTTTTTTGGCTTTTAGTGAAAAATTTCAGTTTTCCAAGAATGCCAATGCCACGTCAGCATTTTTTTTTACGGTGTGAACAAAAAAGACCATTTTTGCTAACGTTTCAAAACACAAGCATGTTTTTTTTTAAAAAAATTTCTGCAAGGACTTTTTTGAAAAACAATTAAATCATGGGGTATGTTTTTGAAGTTTACCCTAATATAAAACATAATTCTAAGACATATATGTAATGGTACAAGAGCATAATTTCTTAGATTTATATTATAAATATATAGATTTTAATGAATTTTAATATATAAAATGTATAATATTAATTATCCGGTATAATTGCCAATTTTATCACCGGGTTGTACCGGTAATATGGCGTAACAATAATTTAACTAGTTTAATGTCCATAGGGTTATAAAAACATTGATCCAATGCAATAATCTACCAACATTCTCGTAATCATTATGTTTAAATTATCAAACAAATTAGCAAGTAATTTTCTAAACCTCATAGTTACTCAACTTTGCCAATATTTTAAATTTGGTTAACTGAACTCTGTTTATACATATGAAACATCTAAAACCTCGTTTTTATTTAGTAAATCTATTTTGATACTTTGTGTTCTATTTAAGACAATTTAAATGGTACTCCCTCCGTCTATTAAATATTGTCATTTTAACTAATTCACAGTTTTTGAGATAATAATAAACCGAATGAGGTGATTTATTAATTTAACATTTTATAAATGGCATTCTCTATTTTCAAGACTTTATTAATATGTTTAAATATTGATTCCTATAGTCTTCTCATCTTGTTATTGGAGATTAAAATATGATTATCTTGAAATTTGAACAAATTAACAGGAGTAGGAATAGAAAACTTAGAGAAAAAGTACATTGAAAATATAAAATGACAATGAAAAATAGACATCAAAATCCTTCTAAAACGATAATATTTAGTAGAAAGAGAGAGTCTTATTAATAAAAATTAATGTTACAAATTCGAATTGGATTGGATAATTTGATTGGTGCACCCAACCAACCACGATTTATTGATTTGATTAAAATATTAGGTTTCTCCAAAACTAGAGAAAACCATATTGAATTATAAAATTGGTATACTAGTTAACCTTTTATTAGAGTATGAGTCATATTATTTTTTATAAATAATATTTTTGATAAATAATTATATCAACATTTTTTTATGAAACTCGATTGAATTGAACCACTGTACCACATAATAGTAATTTATTGATTTAACGTCTCGTACATTACAATTATACCATGCACTGCACAAAATCACACGTGACAAGTCTAGTTTTAAAAAAGATTTAGAAATATAAATTTTATATTCCCAAATATACCTAAGCAACATAAATAAAATATTTCAGCTCTATTTTTTCAGGACGGTAATGCTTGAGAAAATCAATCAACTAATTTTTTCAATAATCAATAAACAAAATTACATCTAGACCTGTTCGTTGGGCGGGTATAGATGGGTTCTGGTCATGTTTGACCGGGGATTTTCATAAAAATCATCAATCCAAGTCCAACTCATTCATATTTTAAAACTCGAACTCGGATTATGGGGTTAAGGGGTCATTTCCGAACCCGATCAAAAACTCGTAGTATTTTTATTTTAATTTTTTATATTAATTAAATATATATAAAAAAGAAAAATTGTATACATGTACTAATTAAATTCTTTAACCGAATTCTTTAATATTCTACTGTGAATTATTGTATTTTGAATTTAAAATCTAAGGGGTTAAAATACAAAAATATAAAATAATTATTAAACATAATATATTAATAAATATTATATAATGAATTGTTAATCAGACCGGGTTTGGACCGGACGGATAAATAGTTATTATCTTAACGTTTTATATCTAAGGAACAATGCAACAAAAATATGAGACAATTAAAATAAAATCCGTCCACTCATACAATATCGATCGCGTGCTTGGCACATTACCACCCAAATGTAAGCATATCCATTTCTACATTCATAAATTTCGTATCCAGTTTTTTTCCCAAAGCACGACAATGGAATTGAAATCAACAACTCCAATGTCCACATTATCTTTGCCAGATCCAAGAATAACAGCAAAAAAATCCTTCAAAAACAGCACCATTCAATACAAAATGAGTGAAGCTAATACCAGACCAACCATGGCTGACATAATATCCGCATCAAAGGCCCAAAACATTGACCTACAGCTGAAAACGATAGGACCCTTTTTCCGAATCACTGCAAAGAGTGTGGAAACCCAGAACGAGGTAGGCAGAGCGGAAGGGTTCATAAGGGTATGGTTCAACGGTAAGATCCTTCACTTGGATTCAATTCGGTTAAAGAGAGAGACTTTGGGTATGCAGAAATCCATTTTCGGGATTGGCTTGTTCATTGGAGCTGTTGCTGTTCGTTATGGGTTTGACTGTGGATGTCAAGTTGCGCAATTGCTTGCCATTAATGACTCTGATTATTACCATTCCAAGGTTCCTCACTTTCCCCACTTCTAATTTTTTTTTTTTATTCAATTGGGACTACGGATGTCCCTGTATGCTTTTGGTAACTCTTAACCGTGATCTAGACGAACAGTAATTAAGAATGTCACCTTTGTGTGGAAAATTGTAGCTAGTAAAGTTCTATACAAGAATTGGGTTCAAGACAGTGTATGAAGTGACTGGGTCAGCGATCGGAGACGTTGCTCATATGTTGGTATGGGGCGGTATTGGAACTCGAATGGATGCTGATATTCAACACCTTCTTCTTAAATGGTGCACCAGGTTCATACGTTGACCTCTTTCATCCACCTACAATCAAACTAAACTAAATTGTAGAGGCTAAAGTGACAAACTGTGCGAGATTTAGGCTTGTTGTCAATGGGAAAGAAGGATAAAACTCTGTTCTGTACAAAGAAGAAAATGATTCGATTTACAATCTTGTTCTTACACATTAGAGATTGTTCTAAACTTTTTGTTGTTATTATGAAATGAAGAATTAACAGAAGCATCGTTTCTTTAAAAAACGGACTTCAGTTCTTATTTAATGGGTATTATGTGATTTGCACTTGATGAATTTGATACTAGTGTCACCAAGCCCAGAATTTGGCAAAAATTATTCAACCTTATGAACAGGAACTTAAACTACAAGAGCTAAAAATCACCAAACAAAACCATAAAGGCTAGAGTGATAAGTTGTGCAAGATTTCGGCTGGTTATGTACTTACTTGGTCATATTTCTGTGATGTGTAAAATCTTTTACTGAACTTGTTACACATTAGTTGGTAGCATAGTGCATCTTACCGGAGATATTGTTGTAAAATTAAAATTCAGTATAGATTGCTATGCATGATTTAGAATTCATGTGTTCCTGTAAGAATGTCATTTTTAATTTCTGCTACTGTTGAATCTGTCCTTGACTAATGTTTGAAATTTGAATCATATAGAAGATGTTTATATTAACTAACATATAACTAACTTGACTTCTGTTTTAAGAAGTCAAGGGAGCTTCAGTTGAAACATCTGCCAGCTGATTCTTTGAAGCAATTGACGTTAAATGGATGATGTTTACTTGAATGTTTGACCTTATGAAATGATAATCTATGTCAAGATGCTTGGTTCTTTAGTGAAATACTTTGTTCTTGGCAATGTGAATGATAGAGATATTATCACGAAATAATAAAGCTGGTGTGGAATTTGAAACACCAAAATCCCTAACAACATAATCCATCCATTGAATGTCCCATTGCACGATATTCTGCCTCTAATGGACTTTGCGACACATTATATTGTTTCTTTGATCTTTAGCTCTCCAATAAAAACACAAAATCCAGTGATAGACTTCCTTATTTCCACAGTCAGATTAGTATGATCATTTAGTTCATACGTTGGTATCAGAACTCGAATGGATGCTGATATTCAACACCTTCTTCTTAAATGCTGCACCAGGTTCATTACATACGTGGACCTTGCTTTATTTCTTCCATGATATGGAGTCAGAAATACACAACTTCAGTGGATTGTTTCAGTTGATGAACATTGAACTTAAGCACTCTTAGCTTGCATCAATAGTCTCTGTGCTTATAACAATTTCATGTAATTCATCCGTAAATGGCCCATGTTTTCAAGCTCGAAATGTGACCAAACTAAGTATAGAGGCTAAAGTGATGAATTGTTCAAGATTTCGGCAATGGGGAAACAAAGGTAATCAATCCTCTGTGCTTGGTCATACTCCTGTTTTATATCAAATAATACCAAGTAGTATGGAAAATTTCTGAATTACAATCATGTTCTTTGTTCTTACAAATTATTAACTAGCGAAGTAGTGCATCTTTACAGGAGATATTGCTGTAAAAAAAAAAAGTCTCCAGTTCTTGTTGAAATGGTGTTTTGAAATTTGCACTTGATAGTTGATTCTAGTGCCAACTCTAAAGCCTTTCGAATCCCGACAGCAACATGAATTCCAACTCCGGGATGCACCCTTTTTCTCAAGTGTAGCAATAACTTGTCGATAAAAAATGTTGTGAGTAGCTGGAACAAGAGGCTCTGCTATACTAATGCTAGAGCATTCACCTGTTCGTCGGGCGGGCCGGGCCGGGCTTGACGGGCTTTTTACAAAAACATTAACCCAAGCCCGCATTTTATAACTTCGGGCTCGGGCCGGGCTAACAAGGTCATTCCCAAGCCTAGCTCATGCCCATGAATATTTTTTTTATTACAAACTTTTTTATTAAATTAATAGAAAAAATATAAAACAAGTCAAAATATGTTTAAATTTTAAATATAATTGAATTGTTTACTTAAAATCTTTAATATTTGATAACATTTATTGTAATCAAGTATAAAAAATTAATAGGATAAATTATAAAATCTTAAAATAATTACAAATTTAATGTATAAATATATAATAAATAAATAATATTATTTGTCGGGCCGGGCTTGGGGTATTTATATAAAAACCAAGTCCGGCCCATAAATCTTCGGGTTTTGACGGCTCGGGCCGGGTTTTTTTAAAAAACGAGTGTTCAAGCTCGGCCCATTGAAGCACGCTCGAGCCGGGCCGGCCGGCTCGAACAGGTCTAGAGCATTGTAACTCAGAAAATGGGTGGAACAAGTCTCTTACTTGGTTTTCATGTCCAGTGCAACGTTTCCATTGCCGGAGTGTCGCAACAGATGCAAAGAGGTAATTTAAGGTAGCTTTTTCGTACAAGTAATTGAATAGGAAGCTTACCTGAAAATCCACATGTGTGGTTGCCTGGAACAGCTAATCCATTGCTGTTTTGAAACATATATTTTAACAAATTTCGGTTCATTTACTTAAAAAACATTAAGGATCTATATGCATAACATTAATTTTAACATATATTTTCACATATTTCGGTTCATATTTTTTTTCATAAACTGCAATTGTTATTTTTTTTCAAAATTATCATTATTAGTTTTAAGTTTAATAAAATTAACCTAAAGTTTTTAAAATATATATGTTTCTACAAAACCAAAACGGATTAAATTAAATTTTTAAAAACTGTAAAACAATATCTTTTCACAAATTAAAATTTAACAAAAAAAATCCGTTTAACCATTATTATTTACTTTTATTATGCTTGATTTAATGTTGCTATTGTCGATAACGATTAAAATAATCATTAAATGATGATGACCAAACCATCGACAGATAAGTTTAACCGATTTTAAATAATTTTACTTTTATGGAATTAAAATTCATTTTACATTTATAAATTTTATAGGATTGAATTGAATTAATTAAAACACCATCATTGCAAAAATACAAAAACACAATTATACATTAAAAGAGTAATATTAATGGTTGGATAATAATTTCCGTGGTTCATTAAAGTATGGTACGGTATGGTACAGTATGATACTCCCTTTGTCTACTAAATATTGTCGTTTTAACTAATTTACAGTTTTTAAGATAACAATTAATCGAATGAGGTGATTTTCTAATTTACCCTTTCATAAATGTCATGCTCTAATTTTAATATTTCATTAATATGTTTAAATGTTGATTTCTATACCTTACACATCTTGTCATTGGATATTAAAATACGGTGGTTATCTTGAAAGTTGAATAAATTAATGGGGGTAGGAATGGAAAACTTAAAAAAAAATTGGAAATACAAAATGATAATAAAAAAAAGATATAAAAATCACTCTAAAACGATAATATTTAGTAGACGGAGGGAGTATTGTTCTTATTAAATTTTGTGTTTAGATAGATAATATGATATGATATGAATTTTTTAAAATTTAGTTTGATTTAAAAGATAATTACGGGGATCACCAAATACATGGTTCAAAAAAGCACTGTTATTGAAACCGGACCGGACCATCTGGTTGAACCAGTTTAACAGGGAACCGGCAATGAGTCCGGTCCGGTTGAATAAAAATAACGGGTTTATATAAAATCGTTGTAGATCGGTTCAAATCGGGAAAAACCAGTGAACCAATGAACCGGTCAAACCTCAATTTTTTATCATCATGAAAATTATTTCATTTTATAATTAATATTTTTAAATTTTTTAGGGTAGAAAATCAATTAGTTTAAATTATTACTTGTTTTTATAGAATAGATTATATTAGAATTTAAAATTTTTAAATTTTTTTCTAAAATCATTAATCATATTAAATGTGTCATGACTGTATTGAGATATTTGATAAATTATATAGTTAAAATATTATTTAAAATTAGTAAGAGATAATAAAAATATGTTATTAATTCCTTTTTATATTTATTTTTTAATGTGTTATAATTTGAGTGAGTTATTTATTTATTTATAATTTATACTTGATGATTAATAAATGCATAATTTTATATATATTTATTTAAATATTTATATATAAAATTATGAATAACAGTTAAACTACGATTGAATCCGATCAAATTAATAAAACCGTGAATCATTTAATTCACCGGTTCAAAGTCGGTTCGATTTGAATAACACGAAAGCTAGAAGTTTTGAAAAAACCACGAAACAAAGCCTAAATAACAGCAGCATATGCCTCACCTTTCTCTATATCCTCTTCACAATACGGGGCCTGTGTCTCTTGCCCTAATCTGCTCTTTCAAGATTTCTCTTATCCTCGTTGGCCATGTCACGGCGAGAACGATCCAGCCGCGATTCCGATTTCAGACGCCACCGTCCTGTCTTCGACAAAGAATCCAGGTGTGAATCTCCCTGATTTCTCTGCGCACACTATCTTTACAGCTGTTTTTGTTTTATAGTTTCATTTTTCTGAGGGTTTACCTAACATGTGTATTGTGGATAAGATATTGAATGTATGCATATTTCATTGACATTGAGGTATGCCGCAAAGGCTGTTGCTCTATTTTTTTCCGGTTTTTAACGCACTCTAAGTTCATTAAGAATATATTGTCTGTCATTACTGAGTCAGATTTGAAAGGTCTCTTAAGAGTTAAGACTCAGTCATCATGTAAACACAATAAATCTGCGTATCAATCATATTGAAAATCTTTTAAGTTTTGATATCTTCTATTTATGTCTTTCAGTCTGTGTTGATTCTCTTAGTCTTGAAAAGTGCCTTGCATTCTGCCACCTTGAGGTGTGTTTGGAACAATGTTTAGTAAGGAATTCGATTCATTTCTTTTTATGTAGAAAATTTACAAATTTTCTGCATGAAATGATTTGAGTACCTTAAAAATGGGGGTTCCAAACAGGGGGTGAAGTATGAAATAAGATTATTTGTATATTAATATTTTAGTATTTGGAGTTTTAAAATGATAATGTGGATTTTATTTTATACTGTTTGCTTGCCTTAGTCCGAAGAGGTCTAGGAGAGATGGAAAGCCAGAGACAGAAAGAGTTAATAGCAAAACTGACTTGAATACTGAAGATCGAAAAGACCGGGACCAAAAGCATCAACGTAAGCTTCACGATTCATTACCACTTGAAGCTCCTTCTATACCTGATTCCAAACTGGAGTCTGGTGTTATAGGCAAAGATTCAAAAAGGAATCCCAATGGTCGTGATGAAGGAACTAAGGGCTTATATGATCCAACTGATGTACCTCGCTCTCGATCTTACTCCCAGGTTTTCATTACTTGTGTGGATTTCTCTTGTTCCTATGTTCAGATTGTTTATTAGATGTTCTTTTGGAAGAAAGAAACCATCTTATGACCATATAAGATGTCTCTTGCTTGTGTCATCTATTAGAATTCTTAACGAGAATGTGATAATGGGAATAGAGGGCTTAATTAATAGGTTTAACGTGGGAAATTAATAGACATCACAATACATAGAAGATAGATTGATTTTATGCAACTGATTGAAACTATAGCAAATCAACATTTGATTCTTAGTTTACCCTTTATTTCACTATCACATTCTCAATTAGTTTCTTTGTAGTCCAATCCATATTGTAGATATAGTGAATATTTGTGTTTGATACGAATTTACAAGTTACAACTGGTTAATCATAGGAAAGGAGTTGACTAAGATAAGATATATTTCTTATTGTATGCTAGTATGGCTGCTGTATATATTAGCTCTTCTATTGATCAGATTTTTAATTCATTTAGGGTGTCTCTTTTTTACTTTCATTAAGGGTGTCTCTTATGTATAAGATTTCACTGATGACATCATTAGGACAAATTCCCGGTTCGGTATTTTCCTCTACCTTTTTAGCGTCTCTCTGAGTTTATTTTTCTCAAGAAAAGATTTACTATGTAATATCCGAATTCTGTTTCATGTAACAAGAGTCATGCTATTGTAACAAAATAACAATAAACGTAACTAATCACGCTGTGTTATATTTTTCACCTCTCAAATTTGGCTTTTTCTTGTCTAGCTAACCTTCATTGCTAAATTAGCTTCTAAGATGAAAAAATGTGGAATTTGTTTTTAAATAAAGACATGCCATTGTATTGTGACAGAGATATTTTCATGAGGTTTGGAAATGAGTTGATCCCCAAGTTATGTTCTGATACCTTGGGTTCAATTTCAATGAAGTTGTAATTAATTTTTCGTTGTATGTGTCAGATAAAAAATAATTTGTTAAACTTTACAGAATCGAAGCCAATCAATTTCAGTCGCAAACGAGTAATATTTCTCTAGATCATAATTCCTTGGTTTTCATTCAGTGTATATGCAAACCTTATTTTCTGGGGTGATGTAGCGGGGTTGTTGTTCGGCCCATGCCTTGGAAAGCCTCCTTGTATATAACAATCTTAGGCTTGCCTGTGCATGTCTTACAGCACGATGAGCGTGGTAATCGAAGCTCTGGTTGGAGAGCAACTATCGGTGAGTTTCATTCTGTCATTTTCTTTTCTTGCTCTTTTTGCTAGTGAATATTGGTTTTTCAGTTCTTGCTGCATCTACTTGTTCAACTTTCATTACCATAGTTGTTATAGGTGCAAGGGGGCTAGGCGCGCCTATAAAATTTGCAAAAACATTTTGCTTGAAAAGTGAAGTTAAATGCAATATCATGCCAAAAAATGACTAAGAGAATTGTTAGAGGTGCATATATATGTAAATTACATAATACATTAGGAATATTTAGCCTCAATAGGAATTGAATTAAGAATAATAATCCCTGAATCATTATAAAAACTCTTAAAATAGACAAAAATAAAAAACATATTATAGTAGTTATTTACCTTCAAAAATCAAAGTGTCTCCGAGGCGCGCCTCAGGGACACCACCTCGTCTGTTTTTTGGCGAGGTGCTCCTATGTTCCATATGCTTTATTCTAAATCACGTGCCATACTAATGGAGAGTATTTATATATTCAAGAAATATATTCATTGTTTTCTTGTCCTCTGTACACATAATGTTGTCCAAATTGAAGCACTTCGTCCTTCTCTTGTCTGAATCATGTTATTGTTTCTTTGAGCTTTCTCATTTGTTTTGTCATCGCTCACTGTTCCTATTTCGTTTTAGATCGAAGGCAGAGGGATACAAAGGATGATCACCATGATTCACAGCAAAGGAATGAGAGATCAGTAGGCAAGAGGGATAACAGTGATGTTTGGCGTCACGATGGTTTCATGAAGATGGAGGCTGAACCAGCGCCACCTGTGAGGAAAAGACCCGCTTTTAGGGAGAAGAAATTACCGTTGGACCCTGAAAATGTTGCAAAAGAAGCTCCCGAGCCTATGAAACCAAGTTATCAAGATCGCCCCTTGGCATTAAGTGAAAGAAGAGCTGAGAGAGACCATTACTCCCACAGATATGGAAAGCCTGTTAGTAGTGGCAGGAAAGAAGCAGAAAGGGGCAGCCTTTTGTCGAGGGAAAGATACAATAGCGGTGGTGGCAAGCAATGGGGAAGGCAAGGCTATGAAGCAGGTGGTAATCGAGCTGATAAATGGAAGCATGATTTATATGATGAGGCTAATAAGAGTCCAACCAAGAAGAACGAAGAGGATCAGATAGCGAAAGTCGAAGCTTTATTGTCTGCATAGTTTTAGTATCCATGGTGATCTGACTTGGTTTATTTGGAATAATATGAAAAATATTTACTTCTTTTTTGGGCAAGCTTGGAGTTGGGTTTTCTGTTGATTTCTATGTTAAATCTGGATACACTTGTCATTTCATTGTCACAAGGTTAACTTCTTTGATGCTTCTAATTTTCAGCTTAAAATGTTTGCTAGACGTATCAGATGCTTATTGTAAACTGGGAGAAATCAGATGCTTATTTCGGGGAAACGGTCTCAATTTGTAGACGTATCACTGGAATCCGAGTAAGTAGCCTTCCTTCCGTTTATTGGGTTGCTTAGAGCAGTGCATTTGCGACCCCTCCTAGATAAAGCTTTAGCTCGATGGCGAATTCGGTTTAACAAGCACCTTTTAATTCACTCTTTCTCTACCTATAAATGGCCACATAGCTTGATTCGTATTCTTGAGAGAGCCATTAAGAAATTTGTCTGGAGTGGTTCGATAGATATCAATTCTTTTTAAGATGAGGGTATTGGCATAAAGGATTTGATTTCAAATGTTTCGAAGTCGTTTCTGTGATGCAGCCAGGTCTCCTAATAATCGAGTCTACCCAATTCGACTGTATGATGTTAACAAACAATTCGATATGGTTCATTGGTTTTCGTTTTTTGAATGATGAGTGGATTAAGCCGTGACTAGCACATCAACCGAATTTATCCCCGGCAGAAAGGAGACAAAATCAAAGGATTTTCTTACTGACACGGGCTGGTCAACCATCTTGGCGAGGTTTGGTCGGATTCATCCGGCAGATTTTTGGCGGGATTTAGTTCCATCTTTTTGCTCTAATGTTTAAGTCGTTGGGGCATGTACCGTTTCACGTAGTTTGTAATCGATCTTTCATTTTAATTTCTTCAACTTTAATAAAGATTTGGGGCGGGTTTTTAATTTTGGCAACCTACGGTGCCAAACAGTACTTCAAAAGATTGAGGGTGGGTTTTTATATGAAGTTTTTACTTTTTTTTATATGATTATTTTCGTACATTTTTCATTCGTTGATTCAACCATCCCAATTAATCCTTGAATAAAAATAGAACAAAATAATTGATACTATGTATAATTTCTCCTATTAATTTTTTTTCAAATTATAAGATTACAACTTAAAATCTCTAGTTAAAAAGGTTGAGGTTTCTTCTTGTTTCCATCATGAGGTGGTTTTGAATGGGTTTCAATTTTTTACGGCATCTTCAAGTTATGTTCATATTCAAATTAATCTTTTATTATTAATTTGTAGATGATTCGGAAAAAAGGATGACTGATCTTAAGATTTGAGATTATTTTATAGTTGCAGAGTCAAATTAATTTTAATTGAAGGGATAAGCTATTGAAATATCCTTTTGATAGAATGGATAGCAAAGGTAAGTGCATTTTGCCATGCTTTTCTAAATTACGTAATTTCAATGACAAGTAATCCGAACTACGCTACGCCCAACAAATGGCCACATATTAAGTTAGTTAATTTTACTTTTTGATCCAATAATTGAAATTTCCGAAAATTCCCACATAATGGATTAACCTTTTCTATATTTTATTTAGTTTTTTCCAAAACCTTTAACCTTTATGAGTGTTCTATTATTCAATGATATAAATATCTTCAACGTTTTTCAAAGTTTTAATTTATTTATTGATAAAAAAGGACATATAAAATGGATCATCCATACCAGCTTTTGGTGTGCATGCTTGAGTATTTTGAAACTATTCTTTTTATAATTTTAATTATGTTTATTTGTTGATTTGCATACGGAGTACGGATGAATGGTTGAGATCTAGTCTAGATTTCTTGTTTTGTTTTCCTACACTAAAAGATATGCTTTATCTCTACCTAATTTCTCATCTTTATTTTATATATATGAACACCTTTTAAGGTCCATTATTAATATTGAGTGGACAAAGTGAAATTCAAATATTTTTCTTTTCAAATAGTGGAATTGAAATTCTTAAAATGGAAGATAGATTGTCCATTCACTTCAAATTTTGAAATCGAAATTGAAATGGAACAGATTATTTAAGCATATTTTTTGTGAGTTTTCCCCAACCAAGTACAGGCCGGTCCTGATAAATTGAGGATCCTAAGCAAAATAATATAGAATTTAATAAAATAGGTCATTGATAAAAAATTATAATAAAAGTTAATTATTTTGTGGAAATCAAGATTTAATCCTATGACTTCCCATATTTATAATAAATTATTTATCAACTCATCTACTAATAATTATTGTTTATTTTAATCTTTTTACTATTAAATAATAAAATTATTAAAATAATATTATTTTTTTACCCTTCCGACATCTGCCGGTATAATTGAATGGGTTATAAAAAAAGGTTTATTGGTTCTTGAAGGTTGGGGTGTTTCTATATAATTAATTAAATCGGGTGCCTTAATTTTTTTTCCCATTTTTATGTGAATTCACTTAATAAGTCTTCAAGGGGTGCTCTACATCTAAAACAATGAAAGTGGTATTTGTTTAATAAATTACCAAAAAATATTACTATGTCACTTGGGAGAAAGAAAGAAAACATAGTTGTTTAGACTCTTAAATAACAATGGAAATTTTTTTAAGAATAACTGGTACGTAATAGTTTTTGGAACAAACGGTACAAACTTTTGAACATACTGCACATTATAAGTTGTAGAACAATAGAAACTCAAGAATGTGTACAATTGTACAAGTAACTCAAGAAGAAGCAATAGTAATAATAAAAAAATGTTGCAGGAATTTCAGACAAGCTGTATGAAATTTGGAACATTGCAATAATAAGAACAAATTAATGTCCTTAAAAAAATTTGTAATTTTTATCAACATATTACATATCCAGTAAACTGTGGGAGCAAGAATAGATAATGAAAATATTCAAAAGAGAAGGGTGTGTTTAGTTGTAGAAAATGTTTTCACTTTTCTTTTCAGTTTCTAAATTTTCCAAAAAAAATTTCCAAATGCAAAACAGAAAATGGGAAAATATATATTTTTTCTGTTTCAGTCCTCAAATTTTTATTTTTGTTCCATTTTAGTTTTAATGTCTCATAATCTATATTATGATTGTATACAAAAAAATTATACGCATACAAATATAAAATCATGCTTGGTAAACAACTTAAAAGCAAATAGATTTTAATCAATTAAATTTTATTATTAATTTTTATTTTTCAACTTCTTAATTCCTTAATAAATTTATTATGGTCTACTTTTTTATTTTTTGAGTTATTACTTTTTCTAGCTATAAATATATTTAGATTTAAAATTATTAATTTATATAAGAAGAATCACCCCTAGTATGAAATAATAAGTTGTAGTGTTGAATAATAAAATAACAAATATCATAGTGTTGAATAATAGAATAACAAAAATTATATATAGGTGTCAAAACGACATTTAACCAAGGACAATTACAAAATGAGGAGCGAGGACACTTACAAAATTGGAGCAATCATACGTTGCATGAAACCTATTTAAGAAAATTTTTTCAAATGATTATTTGCATTGTATAACCAATTTTAATTTTCAGTTTTCACTCTATACGTTTTATATATACACTGTTTTATCACGTTTCAGTTGTTTCCTCTTTTTGCATTGCACGTTTCTCTTCCTCAATCCCTCTTCCTTATTTCGATTCTCCCCAATTTTCTTTAGATCAAAGTTTCTTCAAGAATCTGCTCTCTGCATTTCTTAAATTCTCTGCATAATTCCAGTTTTCTAGCTTTCTATCAGTTTTTTTTCTTTCAATTGAGAAAGATGATCCATGGAGTTGAAATCTTATTGTTTCCGATAGATTCGATTTGTCTCTTTGCATTTGTTTTATCGTTAATTTGTAGAAGAATTATGCAATTTTTGTGCTGTAATTGATGTGAGGATTTCACTGGGCTATATAAATACACCAAGATGCGACCTGTCCACTATATGTTCGTGAAGATGCTTAAATAAATTAATAAAGAATTATACTGTATATATGTTTGTAAGTTTAATAAAGAGAGAATTCGAACAAATACTGGAGAAAGTTGAAAAATGACAATGAAGGAAGTGATGGCTAATTTAATTGTAAATTCATCTATAAATTTTGATTTTTATCACTCTCATCGTTCTTGAATGCCTGCTCTTCAAAGTATTCCTGAACTTAATCAACTGATTAATTTTAATTAATTATCTTACATGTCTTAATCAGTTTATAATACATTTTTATTACTTTTCAATATTAATTTGATACAATTTATTCTTCATATAAGTTTCCTGCCACTTATTTACTACTTTCTTACTAGTTTTAACATTTTTTGTTCTTCATACCAGTTTCATAATAGATTTCTACTATTTTGATTCAATACTATGTAGTTTTTTTTTATCTTACATGTTCTAATCACTTTCGAATACATTTTCATTACCTTTCAAGATTAATTTGATACAACTTTTCTTTATATCAATTTCCTACCACTTTCTTACTAGTTTTGACATTTTTTTATTCTTCGTACCAGTTACATGCCAAGTTCCTACTGTTTTGATTCAATATTTTGTAGAGATTTATCTTACATGTTCTAATCACTTTCTAATGCATTTTCATAACTTTTCAAGTTTAATTTGACACAACTTGTTCTTCATACTAGTTTCCTACCACTTACCTACTAGTTTCTTACTAGTTTTGATATTTTTTGTTCTTCATACCAGATTCCAAACTATCTTGATTCAATACTTTGTAGAAATTTTATTATACATGTTGTATTCACTTTCAAATGCATTTTCATTATTTGTAAGATTGTAATTGTTTGTTTATTACTATGGAGATAAACTTTTGACATGTATTAGTCCTAAATGGCTTAATTAAACAGCAGAGGGGGGTGAATGCTATTCTTTTTTTTTTTATTTTATAAAAATATTTACCAAGTACAGTTTGTAGATATGTGCTGAGTGCTTTGTGCTGAGCTGAGTCTAAAAACTATAAATTACACAGCTTTGCTGGCATAGTTTATCTTCAATTGCTGCTGATTACTCTACTCAGCACAGATTGGTTTTTCAAGCAAAAATGAAAAAAGAGATAGAATGATGAATGAGATAAGCGCGATAAAGACTAGCGAGTAATGTTAGAATTTCAACACCTGAGATTTTATCTTGGTTTGGTCCCTAGCTTACCTCTAGTCCCCAGATTCCTTTCCGAGCTTTAATCCACTAGTAATTTCATTCCTTCCTTAGGTAGAGAAGCCTTTACAGCGGGTAGACTCAATTACAGAAAGTACATTTCTTTTTAACTACCACTCAATCCACAATTAGGGTACCCTTCCCAAACCTTCACTCAGATTTCTAAAAGAAATTGCGAACAAAGGAATTCAACTTATAGATTGAATCCTTTACAATGCTAAATCTTAAGTGCTATTCTCTCTCTATTACAAACAGATTTAGACAATGAATGTTTGCTGATTGCTTGGTTTAGAATTTCTTGAAGCTAGGAGTATTTGAACAGAGTTTCAGCTCTTGAAGAAATTCGAGGTAATTCACCAAGTTTGAACATCTGCTCTAGTCTTCTATTTATAGTTAAAGCTCTTGGAAATAGCCATTGCAAACTTCTCATCCTGACAGCTCTTTAATATCTCTTCTCTTCAAATCTTTCGAATTTTCCCGTTGGAGAAAAATTCCAAGACGTTTAGAGACAGAGATTTCGAACGTTGAAATGCGAGATTAATCCGTTATCAAAACTTGTTTGTCTTCAAGCAATCCGTTCTGATAGAGAGGCTCATAATTTGCAACGTGAAATTCTGCTATTCGTTGACTTGCAGATGTTGCAGAGTTGCGCGGAGACACTAAGAAATGACACATGTCAGAGGATTCCTTTTGTTTTGGACTTTAGTGAGGAATCTCCAACATTCCTGTACTGACGCCATTTTGTTTCTGAGGACCACTGGAATATCTTATTTAAATATGAACGCTTTTTCTCTTGAAAAGCATCAAACTATATTCTGTTTCTCGCAGAAACCGTTAGTAGCACAAGTGTAAAATATTTCTCTAAGTGTCAAAGGTACACAACTTTTATATTAAAAAGCTAACTCAGCACAGTTGAGTAAATATCTTATAAAGTATGTAATACTCAGCTCAACTCAGTTTTTCTTACTCTAAGCCGTAACTTAACTAATTACTCAGTAAGTTGTTTTCCCGTAAACAAACTCATGTAAACTTCATTAATTAAGAGTATACTTAGTACTCAATTAATTTCACTATCCTAATCAGTTTGTTATTTCCAAAAAGTTTAAGTATTGTGAAGTGCTATTAATTTGGGGTCATCAACATGTATTTGTATTACCTACCATATTTTCATAACAAATTTGCCACAACTTATTCCTCCTATCAGTCACATATCACTTACCTACCAGTTTCTTAATAGATATCAAACAATTGAATTTTTTTTTGAAAAAGTATATCACAAAGGATGACGTTTCGAGGATAAAAATGAGACGAACAAAAAATTCTAAAGCGGCATGTAAAAAAAATAAACATTTTGAGAGATAATGATAAAATAAGAAAAGAAAATTAAAAAAGATAACTTTGGAACATACATGTGGTAAAATATGAAACTTAATTGGTCAAATTAGTTAAGATACGAACTATTCCTAAATTTCAGTGTATTTATAAAATTTTCATTTCTAAATTGTAATGTAAAACAGAAAAATATAGAAATCTAATTTCCAATTTCTGTTTTAGATCATCTCCATATTTCCATAGAAAACAACCAAAATTTCCGTAACTAAACAAGACCTAAGTATTCCGGAATTGGATCGAACTTTTTTTTTGTATATGTTACACCTCTTATAAATATCAGTTGTTATAGACATAAAAAATTAAAAATGTTTCAGATGTTACATGATTCAAAATATAGTGGTTATGTATTTAAATTAGAAACATGAAATAGTAGCAAAAATGTGTATAGTTGTTTTTTTATTTGTTTGTAGAACAACAACATATCTTGAGAATAAGGAGCACTTTTTTTTATCAAATTTTGTAGATCGTGGAAATTTAACCCTAGACAATAAATAAAAAAATATTTTTGTTGGAACAATTACAAATTATAATTCATAAACAAATTTTAAGTTATTTTCCTTTTATGCGTGAGCTTATTATTTTGTTTCATCTCATAATTTTACAATCTCACTATATAAATTTTATTGTAATTTAAAACCATAAATACATTTTTCTATAATCATGGATACATTATATTAACAAAAATATGTAGGAAATAAGTGCTAACTTAGAAACAATTTGTCCAAGCATAAATTTAGCAACAAAAAGTAAGATCAAAACTACAAATTAAAAATAGCAAGCTTGGAATCTTTTGGGTTAATAAAAAGAAAAGAAATGAAAGCAAGCAATTATACTCTGAAAATATCTCGCCTACCAAAACCAAAAAAGAAACCAGTTGCCTTCTTTAATTAAACCTGTGGATTATATTATTTATGAAGGTAAGCTAAAAATAGATATTAAGTGGATCAGTCATAGACCTGTTCATCGGGCGGATCGGGCCGGATTTGACGGATTTTTTTATAAAAAACGTTAACCCAAGCCCGGCCCAAGTCCGTATTTTAGAATTTCGGGCTCGGGCCGGGCTTGGGCCGGGCTAACAAGGTCATTCCCAAGCCCGGCCCAAGCCCATGAATATTTTATTTGTTATTAATTTTTTTATTAAATTAATAGAAAAAATATAAAAAAAGTTAAAATATGTTTAAATTTTAAATATAATTGC
>CATIWQ010466375.1:0-11923 GCA_949673415.1 Euphorbia schlechtendalii | reverse complement strand
GTAGATGTAATTTAATGTGATCCAATAAGAAATAAGCAACTTATCCCGGACCCGAATCTCTGTGTCTTGGTGGGCCGTCCCCCGGACGTTAAGCCTCACAGGACTTTAATTCCTGGAAAGAGCTAATCCAGGTGGCGACTCCACATTAAGAGACGGCGGATTCGGGTTCGGACCGATCTTAAACGTTTTCTTCTTTTTTCTCATTTTTTTAACCTTTTTTCCGGGTCCCAGACCTGGTACCTTTTATTCCTCTATTTTCAAAACACCCGGGTGGACCGCGCCTATGAACCCCGCGCGCTCTCGGCCCACCGCTCCGTGTCGCCCGCTCACACCAACTTGACCTACGTAATGTTGGTGTTATAATAGGTTGTTTTGTGCTTACACTTTCTTATGTAATAGGTGTAGGAACAATCAGTTGATTATTTGTTTGATCTTCTTGAGCACCCAATTAAAGATTGCTCCCACTTGCTTTCGCAAGTATGTGTTATTTCTCTAGGAACTGAGCATTCCTAGAAACAAGTACCTTTTTTTCCTTGGGATCATAAAAGGTATAAACCATAGTCTCCTTAGGGTAACCTACAAACAGACACCTGTCAAACTTAGCACCCAACTTATCAGAATTTGTTCTCTTTACATAAGCTGGAACATCTCCAAACTCTCAAGTGAGAAAGATCTAGTTTCTTACCATACCACATCTCGTATGCTGTTTGATCAACTGATTTTAAGGGCACTCTATTTAGAATATAAAATGCACTCTCAACTGTATAACCCAAAAGGATCTACTGAGTTTTTCTTGGCTCATTATGGATCGAACCATATCGAGTAGGGTTCGATTTCTCAGTTTTGATAGTCCATTGTATTGAGGTGTATAAGGAGGTATCCATGGGGATAAAGTACCATTATCCCTTAAATTATCTTGAAACTCTTGGCTTAAGTATTCAGTGCCTCAATCAAATCGAAGGGTCTTGATACTTTTCCCAAGTTATTTCTCTACTTCGATTCTGAACATTGAATTTCTAAAAACTTTCAGACTTACGCCTCATTAGGTACAAATAATCATATCATGAATAATCATCAATAAAGGTTATGAAGTAGATTGAACTTTCATGTGTCTTAACACTCATTGGACCACATACATTGGAATGTATTATTTCCAAAGTACTCATGGCACGCTGACCCTTTCCATTGAAGGGTTTCTTTGTCATCTACCCTTTAAACATAGTTCGCAAGCCCCGTAGGATTCTCATTCCATTGGGCCATGTCACCACGTTTGTGCAACATAGTTAAGTGAGTCTCATTTTATGGCTTAGAAGACAATGCCACAAGTATGAAGATTTCTCATTATCTATCTTCGATTTCTTAACGATGTTCATGTTTAGAATTTAAGTTCTAGCATCTGGAACATAAATGCCATCCACACATATTCCACAAGCATAAAGAATATTATCACGTCGAATTTGACAATTGTTATTTAAAAATAAAATCTCAAATTCATTTGTTGCTGAATGTGCATCAGAATTAATATTCTTAGTGATAGCAGGAATATAAAAGTAATTGTTCAAAACTAAAACAAGGCCACTAGGTAAATGAAGGCTATATGTCCCTATAGTTGTTGAAGCAACTCATGCTCCATTTCCCTCTTTGGAAGCCTCCTACTATTCCGCAACCCCCACATAGATGCGCACATATGAGTATCAATACTAGTATCCAATACCCATGTAGACTCATAAAGAACTGTAGAGAAACTCTCTAGTATGAACATACCTGTAGAAGTTTGAGCCATAACATTCATCATTATTCGATGAGCTTGTTCCAAGAGAAACATTTTGCCTTTTCAACTTAGGTCACTTTATGAGTTTTCTCTTGACTTTTGAACCTTTAAGTTTCTTTAACTTAAGATCCTCAACATTTACTTGCTCCTTGAGTTTATTTCTAAACTCAATCTCATAAATCTCGAGCAAATCCATGAGTTGGGTTAAAGTATAGTTGGGAGAACACTCCTTACGCATCTTCTTAAAAGAATAATATTTATTGGGTAATCCCCTCAATAGCATTTCTCTCAAGGATTGCTCACTGTCCACAAATCCCAACTCCCTTAATTGTTCAAAGTTGTCATATATGTATAAAACCAACTCTACCACTGAGGCGTCTTTCCACCATATTTAGATGATGAATCATGGATGCAAGATCCAACCCTTTGTACACATGCATATACTTCAAGAGCATGTTGTCTAACATGATCTTTGCTACAAACTCAGTTTCCCTTATGCCTGTCGTAATCATTCTTCTCACATGCAAAAGTATTCTTATCGGGATGTTTGGGACTTGGATCATCTAGAAAATAATCTAGTTATTAGTTCCAGAGAACTACTCTAACAGTATGTAACTACTCACTGATGTTGCAAACACTTTATGTTGCCAAGAGGATTGATATGAATACGAGTATTTTCATTAGTGATCATATTCAACATAGATTTAAGATAGAAACTGTTCACGCATTAGTATATGTACATGAATCTAATATAAGGTCATTAATTAAATAAATATTTCCTACCATTTTATCGACATTCAAATAGCTCCTTCTATTAAATTTGGGAAATCTAGTCTAACCAATTTTCCTTAGTAGGTAGCATCCATAGCCCATCCATTATGACCCTCTCTATAGCAGGTCAAACCATAATAGATGATCATGTTTGGAACCCATCCATTTACATTCCATGCAATTGCTAGTTCATTTGAGTTCTCTTTCTCAAGATGTGCATACCTAATTGCATGACTCCTCAAATATATCTCCAATCTGGCATTAGCTCCACTGACATGGACAACTAACCCATTTTGGTTGAGGCTTTAACCCCATCTAGTCTCATAACAAAACACATGTTAAGGGAAAGCATGTTGTACATTTACTTACATCCATTAATAAGGTCTGTATCATGACTTATGACAGAAAGATAAATTACCGCTTTAATATTGGTGTAGGGATTTTATTGGTGCAGCTGGTCTCGTCCTAGTCTATGACTTATACAATGGATATGATTATGATAATAATAATTTCGGGCTATTAGGAATTATTAATCTAAGAGAACATGCTCAAGACTGGTACATTATAATCATTCCATTATGCCAAGACTCCAATTAGCATGCAAAATAAACAAGGTTCATGTTTAAGTACTTGCATCTTTGTCTATAAGTTTTAATCTAACAACCTAAACCATGGCAGTAAAACCATATGCGGGAATCCAATTGTCATACTAGAAATCAACTAAGTCATAAAAGTCCCTTAGGTACTCTTGAACCTAATAACGATGGAGATTTCTAGGTAGAAGATGCCCCCTTAAAGTAAATGAGCAGCCAAATCCAATCCTTACCAAAATAACCACGGGCACTTTGATTCATTACACCGTAGACAATTATGATTTAAAGATTTTATTATTTTAATCAAATGAAGTACTGGACAACCCTTAATTAAAAACATTTACACGTGTGGTAAAACATTGTTAATTTATATGATAATCACCTAGACTAAGTTTAAGCAAAACCTTAATCTAGTTATCACATCATTTTCTATAACTGAAATTGAAACCTAAGTCATGCATAGCATACTTTGATCAATTCATAGAAAATATGATTCAAACATATTATCATCAATTATGCATAGCATAAGGCAAGCTTTGATATCACTAGTGGTTAATTAAGGTAGTAATTAAACATGCGAACTTGCACGGTGGAATTTCAAAACTTAAGGTTAACCCTAAAAGATCTCCTAAGCATGGCATGATTGATATAATCTAAATTGAAACGTTCCATAAATGCTTATACGATTATAAAACTTAATAAAAGAAACTGAGCATCTAAGATAAGAGAATTTCAAGTTAATGCGTCTCTTTCCTTTGGTGCTGCAATCCCTTCAAAAAATCGAATAGTATTCCATTAGCACAATCCTCTAAACCATCAAAGCCTCTATGATTAATGTGAGCGGATGACATTGGACAAGCACAGTCGCCGCGAGACGTAGGCCCTGAGAGATGGGGTTTGGGGTTTTTTCAAAAAAAAGATGGTTCCATTTAAAAGGTGTTGCTTGAAAATGTTGTTCAAGTTTAAAGACTCAAGACATAAATCTCTAGCCTATGTTATAGAGTCGTCGCCACCTAGATCAGCTTTTCCGGGAAAACTTGGTACAACTTAGATCCGTTTATCTAATCCATACCATAGAACAGAGATTCGGGTTCGGATGAGTTACTTACTCTATCGTAATTTGAGTTAAATTACACTATGTTAGAAACCAGGTTTATAATATTCGAACTAAACTAGATATTTTCGTTTTATGTTTTAGTTTATCACATATGCATAAAGTGGTAAATAAGTAAATCGCGGAAAGTAAACACGTAGAAAATTAAATGCGCCTAATCTACGGGGGATTAATTACATTTCGGGATGAGGGATTACAAATTGCCTAAATACATAGAAATCTAAGGGATACAATTACCTAAAAATACATTGATATCTAATGAATATTACATTTGATTTCAAAATTAAATGCGAGATCCGAAGGAAATTAAATCCTAACATTCATCTAACTCTAATCTACCTACATCTACAAAGGTTAGCAAAAATATCGAACATCACAAGTAGTTGCAAATATGTTCGTTTTGAACTTTTACAAGACCCAAGCAGTCTAATTTAAAACACGAGGGATTTAAAATTCTTATGTAAAAAAAGGTTCATTTTATACACATAATCTATTTAATTATTTTATTAGTGAAAATGTCACATATGAATATTTGTCTGGTCGATTATCTAGGAACATTGGTTCCCTTCGTTGGGTTTTCCTAACACACTTCACAACAATATTAACAAAAATTAATCTAAGTCCAAATAAGTAAATAAAATAACGTTAGTGAACCCGTTTCGAAAGGGAAACTGTTAAACTTGGTAAAATAATATTTCGGTGAAGGGAAACCAACTTCAACCATTCGAACGCCTTTCAAATCAATTTGGAGTTCGTAAAATCCTCAAATATGCATCTTATGTTACTAAAAACTCATATTTTAAGTCTGAATAGTCACTACTGACCCTCTAGAACATAAAATGATGTTTGAAAATTTTTTTAACATTCTGCATATTCTGCCTGGAATGCAATGTTGTTAATTTTGGTTAATCAAGACAGTAATTAAACATGCATATGTTGCAAGGCGGAAATTCTGAAACTTAAAATTAACTTGAGAATCTCCTAAGTATGCCATGATTGTTATAATCTAGGTTAAAACGTTCCATAGATGCTTTTAGGTTTAAAAAACATATAAAAGAAACCTAGCATCTAAGGATTAAAACATTACCAGTTGATGCGTGCTTGATCTCTCTTTTGGTAGCGACGTTCCCTTTCGAGTAATTCCGATAGCACAAGCTTCTAAACTAGGATAGCCTTTATGACTTGATCCACATGGATCTTCACCGACCAAAACCTCGAAGAGGTAAAACCCGTTGATTAATAGCAGTTGCTAGACTACTTCTAAATCAACTCGAAGATCCAAAACAGAAAACTCACTAAAACTTTGAGCCTTCTAAAAGAACTTTTCAATTTGTTTGGAGAAACTTGTGGAGGATCTGGCACAACAAAAGAAGAGAAGAGTAAAAATCAGAGAGAAAACAAGCTCAAAGTTTTTTGGTGTGTGTTAATTAATGAGGCTTTGAAAGCCTATTTATAGGGAAAAATGGGAGAGTGATAGACTCCCCTTATAACTCTACATGGAATGGGATAAACCCATCCCATGTACAGTGGGTCAACCGCACGGGTCATGGTTACCCACGGGTTGACCCGCGCGCCACATAGCGAGCTTTCCTCATAAGTCACAAGCTTGGGCTTGCAGCCCAAGCTAGCGGCAAGCCCATGAAAGTGCTACCATGGGCAGAGCTTGCAGCCTGTGAGCTTTTCAGGTCACGGGGCAGGTGCACGGGCCCCACCTCGAACAGCCCATTTTCTTTTCGAGGCCCACTTACAACTAGAAAATCCCTTGCTCGCTTTGACTATTTTTCCCTATCTTTTCATCATTCCTTTGAATTATTAATTCGGTTAACAAATTAATAATTCCTCTCACTGATTTTACAGCTTGTATTTTCTGCATAGACCTAGTCTATATGTTCTTTACATGGTCCGATAAAGACCCAAAGTTTGTGACCTCTTATGATCCCAAAGTATAGAGCCACTAGAGGTTAACCTAAACTTAGCTTCCCATCCGAGAACCTTTAGGCTCAGTGTTCCAGACTATTTAGAACCCGATAGCTCTGACGATCAAATGGGCTTTCTAGCAAAGGCATATGATCCCCCCGATACTTGGAACGTCACGTGCCTGTGACTTGAACTGGTTCTGCAGTAGTAACTAGTATAATACACTCCTTCCATCAGGTTAAGTACCATCCAGTTTATTAAGCTCGGATTAAGTGTTCAGCTCATGTAATAGCCGTAGCTATTCTGGAATTAGACTTGTTCACAAAGAACACCACTCAGCTGTTTTGTATCTTGGTTTACTAGAAACCCGTTCCATCAATCGTATACTTTGATAAGAGGTTTAAGAGTGTGTTACTTCAACAAGGGGCCCTAAGGTATATCTTCATTATATTAATATATCAGGGTCCATGGATCCCATCTTGACTATACAACTTACCAACATGTGATCATTTCTATACCCATAATCACCTATGTCATCCTGATCGCCAGGGTATGAAAAAGTATGACCCAAAGTATAGCAAATCCTACATAAGGTAACCGGTATCTCAGGTTTGAGGATACTCGTACTGGTACAGCAATAAGACATGACACCAACACATGGATATAGTTATTTCTGAGTGTCTGTCTTATGGCGATCTCCAATGTATTACTCGAGTACATTCATGTGTTAACTCAAGGTACCACCTTCAACTCTTGAGATCAGCCGCTTGGAACTAATCTAAGGAGTAAGCGTACATATGCTATTCCATCCACTCCATTGATGTCTAGTCTCAATAAAACTACGACTAGGGATATTTAGACTATTCATAGTAACACATATGTGCTATTCTCACTCCACATAGCTCCTACTATGTCCTTGCACTTTTATTCTATGCATTAATCATTGACTTTGTTTCATCAATTCGCATATACATATCCAAATATCTATGATAGCAGCGAGATACAATAAAAAAGAAGTACTGATAAGTAACAAAATGCCTTTGATGATTATTAATAATTCGAAACTGTTTGTACATTATAGCTAATAAAGACATATAGCCCTAATTACCTCTAGGGCATACATCGTATCTAATAATCTCCCACTTGCACTAGAGCCAATTGGCCATATGCTTTACGCCATACTCGTTAACATGTTGGTCATACTTAACCTAAGTCTATGGTTTTCTTAGCCCATCCGCTAGATTCTGATCCATAGGGACGTATTCTAAACTTATATCTTTTCTAGCTACCATCTCATTTACGAGATGATACTTTCTGAGTATATGTTCATTTCTATGACAAGACCGTGGTTTCTTTGCCTGAGTAATAGCCCCATTGTTATCGCAATAAACCACTATCGGATTTACAATGCTAGACACCACGCAGAGATCACCAATAAGTCTCTTAAGCCATACGGCTTGCTTAGCTGTTTCTAAGGCAGCTAAATACTCAAATTCTGTGGTTGAAATGGTATTCGTATCTTTTTTGAAACTCTTCCAAACAACTGCCCCTCCATTAAACATAAACACATAACCTGACTGGGACTTTTAATCATCCTTGTCAAACTAAAAACTCGCATCAGTGTATCCCTCTAAAGTGATATCACCTTCTCCATATACTAAAAACATATCCTTAGTCCTGCGTAAGTACTTGAGGATAGTTTTAATGGCCATCCAGTGCTTCTCACCTAGGTCAGATTGAAATCTGCTCGTGACACAGTGCTTGTGAGATGTCATGTTGAGTGCATACCATAGCATACATGATGGACCCTACCATTGAGGAATCGGGTATTCCATTCATGCACAATCTCTCTTCTTGTATTCTTGGACACTCAGATTTAGAAAGGTTAATCCCATGAGACATTGGGAGATAACCCTTTCTTGACTGCTCAAGGTTAAATCTAACTAAAACCTTGTCTATGTGTGTGCTTTGTGAAAGACCTAGCAGCCTTTTGGATCTATCTTGGTAAATTTTAATACCAAGTATAAAAGTTGCTTCTCCAAGGTCTTTCATGGAGAACTTCTTTGACAACCACGTCTTAACTGTCTGAAGAAAAGAAATATAATTTCTTATTAATAATATGTCATCGACATATAATATAAGGAAAATGATCGCACTCCCACTAGCCTTTTTATATACATAGAGCTCATTAGGGTTTGATACAAAACTAATTTCTTGGATTGTCACATCGAACCTAGTATTCCAACTCCTCGATGCTTGCTTAAGTCCGTAAATGGACTTTTACAACTTGCATGCCTTAGAGCCATCCTTAGATGTGAAACCCTCAGGTTGTGTCATAAACACATCCCTATCCAGATTCTCGTTAAGGAATGTTATCTTCACATCCATCTGATAAATCTCATAATCATAATTTGCGACGATGGCAAGGAGTATCCTGATAGACTTCAGCAAGGCCACCGGTGAAAAGGTTTCATCATAGTCAATGCCTTCTTTTTTACTGTACCCTTTTGCAACCAGCCTTCCTTTATAGGTAACTATATTACCGTCCATGTCGATTTTCTTCTTGAAAACCCATTTGTATCCTATGGGCTTAATCCCACTTGGAGCATCAACCAAGTTCCAGACTTGATTTTTCGTGTATGGAGTCCATCTCCAATCTCATGGCTGAAAGCCATTTATCAAATTCTGAGCCTTCCATTACATCCTTGTAAGTCTTGAGCTTATCATCTTCCATAAGGAAGAGATATTTATCATCAGTGATGACAAACCCATATTGCTCGAGAGCAATTGGAGCCCGACCTGACCTACGCAATGTCGGTGTTATAATAGGTTGTTCCATGCTTACACTATCTTGTGTAACAGGTGTAGATATAATCAGTTGACTATCTATTTGATCAACTTGAGTACCTAACTCAAGAATGCTCACACTAGCTTTCGCAAGTATATGCTCATTCTCAAGGAATTGAGCATTTTTGGAAACAAGGATTTTGTGTTCCTTGGGATCATAGAAGGTATACCCTATAGTCTCCTTAGGGTAACCTGCAAACAGACATCTATCAGACTTAGCACCCAACTTATTTGAACTTGTCCTTTTAACATATGCAGGACATCCCCAAACTCTCAGGTGAGAAAGAGCGGGTTTCTTACCATACCATAACTCGTATGGAGTTTGATCAACTAATTTAGAGGGCACTCTCACTACGCCATAGATGGCCTGTTGCAACAAAATCTATCTTGGTTGTAAGAAAGTGTTGCAATTTGTATGAAAAAATCGACCTGTTGCATCACATTTGAAAAAGTGTTCAAAAAGTGATGCAATTGACAAAAATACATTAAAAAATACACTTTTAATTGCAACACTTTTGATTTAATGTTGCCAATAATGGTCATGAATAGTAAAAAATTCACGGCGCCAAATATCCCACCTTATAATTGATGAAAACTTTTATTAAAAAAATTAAAAATTAAAATAAAATACATGAAATTAACGGGGTATATAAACTTTCCCATTTCTATCTCCTTCCCTTCTTCAGTTCTTTGTATTTCCTGCCCTTTCCGATCGATTTTCCCTTGCCCTTCTTCTGATTTTCCCTTCCAATTTCTGTTGATTTTCCGTCAAATTGAAGTTCACATGGTGTTGTAGCTTCATAGTGTTTGCTATTGCACGCTCTCTAGAGGTCGTTCGTCTTTGTCAAGCAGGTTAAAGGAAGCTCAAGATCTTTTTATGGTAATTTGTCTTTGTTTTTATGTTAATAGCTCATTCAAGTTAGGTTTATGAGACATGGCTTAATTCCTCCTAGAACTGTAACTTTGTAAAAAAAATTAGGGTTCTTCTGCTCTTCAAACGAGATAGAAAGAGATAGAAAGTTTTATGCACTTTAAATAATTTAGGTAAAATTAAATATTGCAAGTTTGCCTATGGAATGAAGTTTGAGCAAACTTTCATCTAATCTGTGATTTGGTTAAAACTTAGAGAAAGCATGAAATTGGGGCTTTTTTATGTTTCAAACTTATTGGAAACTATTTGCTTAGCCATAAATGTGAATGAAAGTCAATGATTAGAGTCTGTGTCCTCTGTGTCCTAAGTCAATGTTTAAGCAATAGTGATATTGATCTTGTTCTAAGTTGTTTAATAATCAGTTAGTCTTCTCTTTGCTTGCCTTTGCATTAACATTTATTAGTAGTTATGTTCTTGAAATGTTAAATAATTAAACTTTCAAAGGATATTATTTGATCGATAAGTTAATGAGACTCGACTTCTTTTAGATTTAGTTTATCTTTGCTGCTATGAAAATTTTAGTGTCGAATTAGAGAAGTAATGTTAATTATTTGTTTCCAGGTTTGTCCCATGTCATTACTTCTTCAACAAAGCGCGAAACATTTGGATTGGGGAGGCTGTCTCCATTAGTTATGTCTTATTTACATTCCCTATATGAGCTATTTAGTTTATAAATGATATAGTAGCTAATATACTATTCACATGAATATCTGCTGCAATCATGATCTGATATGTTGATATTGACCTAAGTTATTATTGATAATTATGTCTTTTAATTGTAATCTGTTGTTATGCCAGGCAAAACTTGAAATTGTAGAAGCAAATGATATTGACCTAAGTTATTGTTGATAGTTCTCATTGATTTAGTCGCCTATTAATGTATGAAAGTTTGATTCATAGTTATTACTATTATGAAATATTTGTAATGCATTCAGTTGAGATTACCTTTGCTTTAATTGGCTTAAGATTAGATATTGTTAATATTGACATTATTTATTGTTATTCATGACTTTATCTGCTACTGAAGTGAAATGTTATGGAATTTTTGTAATTGATGATGTGTTATGACTGGATAATACCTTAGCTTGAATTTTATAATGATTAAATATTTTTTGTTTAGTATAGAAGTATAGTTACATAGATAGTGTATAGGTTATTTAGATTCCTAAGTCATCTACCTTACTCCTTCTCAGTAGTAATGGGTAGTGAAGAGAAGAGGTGGCTGGAAGATCCTCGATTTAATGATCGGTATATTAATGGGGTGAATGCATTTCTGAAAAATGCATTCGCTATTCCCAATGAAGGAAATGAAATTAGGTGTCCTTGCAAAAAATGTCACATCCAACATTGGCATTGTCAGGATGTGATATTCTATCATCTCATTTGCTATGGATCCTCCCCAACTTATTTCTAATATGTCTACAATGTATCGATCAGCGATTTAGAACATAATATCGATGAGGTGGAGTGTGACATGTTGACGATGTTTGGTGATAATCTACATACAATGTTACGAGCCAAATACCGAGATGCGATCAACAATGAAGACTCAAATGAAGTACCCTACAAAAAAGCTAATTCAGAAGCACACAAGTTTTATCGACTACTTAATCATGGAAATGAACCATTATATCCGGGCTGTAAGAATTTCTCAACTCTGAGCTTCCTTGTCCGTTTTTACCATTTGAAATGTGCCGATGGAATGACTGAAACAAACTTCAATCATGTGATGGATATACTTAAGGAGGCTTTCCCCTTTGCAAATATACCAAAATCTTTTAATCATGTGAAGCCCACTATAAGAGATTTAGGTCTTGACTACAACAAAACTGATGCATGTCCCAATGATTGCACATTGTATTGGGGTGAAAATGAAAGTGAGGAATCTTGTAGAATTTGTGGGGTATCTAGGTGGAAAGTTATGGACAATAGTGGTGTTGCTACAACCGGTTGTGAAGGAAACATTTCACGCATTCTGG